>CM076582.1:838301512-838416200 GCA_034641835.2 Pinus albicaulis | reverse complement strand
CAATCCTTTGAAAAGGAAGGCCTTGAAGCAGAAATTATCTCTCTCAAAGAAGATCTGGAAAAATCAAATAAGAAGAATGAAGAGCTGCAACAAACTTGTGAAGGAAATGAAGATTGGTTGAAAGAAGAGATTCTAAATCTGAAGGATCAAGTTGAAGATGGAAGAAGAAAAGAAGAAAGCATGACAAAGCAATGTCAAGCCTTGGAGGTTGAGGTAAATATTCTCGAAGGTAAATTAGAAGAAAAGGTTAAACTTTTGAGGTTTCATGATAGTACTAACATTTTGGACAATATTCTGAGTAATCAAAGGTCTCCTGCTATCAAACATGGTCTTGGTTTCCATGAAGCTGTTAAAGGAGAATCTAGCTCACAAGGAAGTGCCAAAAATTCAGAGGATGTCAATGCAAAACCTGAAGTGTTGAAAGAGACAAAATCTCAATCAACAATCATGAATTCTCAAAGGAATTCATTCAAGAACGTTGAATGTTTTAAATGTCATAATTATGGACATGTTGCAGCAAATTGCAGGAGCAGATCATTTCAGCCTCCAACAAACAGTTCCTACATAGAAAGGTACTCTGGTTTCTTCAAGGGATATTGTTATTCATGTAACAAGTATGGACATAAAGCAGCTAAGTGTAAAAGGAGGAAGAATAGAAATACTCATTATGATTCTTATGTTTATTTCTCTGGCCACATGAGATGTTATGCTTGTAACAAGTATGGACATGTAGAAAAAGAATGCGGGATGAACAGATCTGGGAAAGTGGACAATTTTCAGCACACAGTTGGAAAGCTCAAGCAAATTTGGAAAAAGAAGGAGGACCGATCAGAAGAAACGTAGGGAATTATGACCCTACTGCAGTCATCCGCTTCTGAAGCTGACTTTTCTTGTTGACTGCAGGAATGATGTGAGATACATTATGAGATCTCGTAATGTATCGTCACAAGAGGAGCAATGCATGATGACTCTCATGGTTGATTTGATTATACTGGTTATGTTTACTTCTGACAGCGCATCTGATGTGGAAAGGACAGGTACAGGAGGTACAAGCTCTGGAAGAAATGAAGGAAGATGGAAATTTTCTATGCTTCACTTTCCATACGCAGGTTCCGTTAACTAAAGTCGCGTATACACGCGAGTTCCAGAAGACGCAGTCGCGTATGCATTGATGATAAGAAAATTTATCTGATAGCTGAAGATCTGTAGCAGAGGTCCAGGGGGAGCATCAGTCTGACTGCTGATGATTGCACTGTTAGCATCATTCTAGTTATACTCATGATAATGAAATGATGCATGGGTTCTTGTGTTGAAGATTATGGATGAAGCCTGGTTGCTTTATGATGAAGAGCATTCATTGTTGAGATGAAAGTATTATAGTTCAGAGATGAGGACAGATCATGCAGAGATTGTTGTTGATGACTTGCTGTTGAAGGTGTCTCAGAATGCAGAAGTTAAGGAAGAAGCACTGGTTTAGGGGGAGCAGCAGGTTGAATACTAATGATTGCATTGTTGGCAATATGATTGCTTATTCTTTGGTCTTTATGATACTCATGCTCAAATGATGATGACTTTGTTCATAGATTATTATGATGAGAATTTGAGCCCTGATTGCTGATAAGTATCTTTTGTGCTCACACATGGATGACTTGGATGTCGTTGTTACTATGGTTGAGATATTTTGCCTTCATATGTTACTTCATGGTAAATATTGAAGATCATGGTGATATTGGACCACATGGATGATTGCCTGACTCATATTTGAAGATGTGGTTTTGGTATGATAATCTCTCCTGGAAAGAATATGTTGATGCTGCAAAGAGTTTGAAGACTTGGTCACTATTAAGCTACAACCATTGGATGACGCTTGAAGACACAACTACATTTTCCTATCTGTCTGCTCTCACTTGTTCCAGGGAAGCATTTGAATTTCACAAATTGAAGCTGGAGTTATCTCTGTCTGTCAGAAGAACAAATCTACTTAAATGCAGAAGATTGGCTTGGGATACGCAGGTTTTCTGAAACACAGTCGCGTATGTACGCGAGTTCATGCACATAAAACCGCGTATGTCTGATTGCTGACAATTTTTGTTAGGAGTCAGCCCTCTTCAGCATAGCTGCAGTGATGTTTGGTATCTCTGATACTGTTTGGTATATTTGGTGGTGTTCCAGTTCTCATAATTCTACTTCTCATGTTTTGATAAAGATGCCTTGATGATTTGTTGGTGGAAGTTTTCAGGATGCACAAACTAAGGGGGAGCCTTAGTCATTTGGAAAGATTACTTGGTTGCACAGATTCAGGGGGAGAATTAGCTTTGCTGAGTATAATGCAATGTTGGCATTATGATGATTCTGAAATATGTTCTCTTTCTTAAGGACTTTCTGGTGTTGGTCTTAAAAGTTATTTTTGTAGTTTGATGAAAAGGTCATGTTGAGACCCATGTTGTAAAATTGTAATTTTCAGTCATGTAAGGACTTGTCATTTTTGTAAACCCACTTGGTTGGGTAGCTGAGTCAAATTTGTAAACCCACTTGGTTGGGTAGTTGAGTCTCATATGTAAATCCACTTGGATGGATAATTGATGTAAGTATGAGTCTTTGGTGATAAGAAGTTCATAGAGTCATGTACTTCATTGACAAATATGTTTGAAGATTCAGCATGAACTCAGGGGGAGCTTGGCCACTTCAGCACATATCAGATCTGCAGAATGTTTCTTCCACATGAGGAGAAAAGGAGGAGAGTGTTGGTTTTTGATCCGCCCTTTGCCCTTGATGTCAAAGGGGGAGAGTGACATGGTGTTTGAATAAAGAGAAGGTAATGATGTGACATATTTGGGAGAGTGACATGGTATCTATCTGCTGTGGTAACCAAACACCATCGTGGTTGCCATCAAGTCCAAAGGGAGAGATTGTTGGAAATATGATGCAGAGTGTTGTCCTTGATGGCAACCCACTGAATGAAGATGAAGACGTGCGACTGTTGACATGTATTGTCCTTGATGGCACTCCACCTGATGAAGTTATGCTTGACTTGATGGACTTGTTAAATGATGTAAATCTGAAGTGATATGATGATTGTTGATGATATGATGTTGAGTGTTGTACTTGAAAGGAAACCCACTTGATGAAGATGATGACAACTTACTTGATAAAGTTGTGTTTGATAGAATATGTCCTTGATGAAGGAAATCTGATGTATCTACAGTATTTACAGAAGGCAATGAAGAAAGGATTTCAGAATGTACTCAGAGAATGATGAAAAAGAGCATGTCTCTTGGTATACGCGTATTGGCCTAAGGGAAATCGCGTATACACGCGGAAAGGAACGTGCCAAGTCGCGTATGGGCAAAAGCGCTCAAAAAGTGCAAAACCAAGGGTAACCACCATGGTATTAACCCATTGAATTGGGTAATGATCCGCCTAATTGACCCCGTCCAGATAGTTTTGGGCTTATGGTATTGTTTTGATCCATGGTATTGAAAAAGGGGCTCATGGTATTGAAAAAGGGTAATCATATATAAGGAGAAGAAATTCATTGTGCAAATGATGAGTGTGGGTGCAAGATGTCTGAGCTTGAATGAATACTTCTCTCTGAAGTAGATCTGAATGAAAGGGTTACACTTGAAGATAAATCTGATTGGATGATGCACCAATGTTGAAGAAAGGGATCTAGATCTGAAATGTATCTACTAGATCTGCTTATGGAAGGCTTAGATCTATGATGAGGCGAACATCTAGGCGAACATCTGTTTGAAGTGAAAGGGTAAATCTGAACTGAATATCTGATCTGAAGAAGTATCCTACTCTATAATAATTGAAGATCTATACGCTACTTCAACGCGGAGGAAGCGCGTATATACGCAGCTTCAGCGAAGAGAAAGCGCGTATGCGCAATAAAATATACACTGAGTTATACGCTGGTTTGTATGGACGGAAGCACGTATACACGCGACATCAGTGAAGGGAAAGCGCGTATGCAAACTAGGGCTTGCTGAAGCAAGGGGTATGAAATATCTGATCTGTTCTGCTGTGTTTCTGCTATCTGATCTGTGTTGATATGTATCTGTTGATGATGTATGTTCGTGCTTAAAAATATGGAAAGGTTTCCGTCTGGAAATATGATGAATTGCGGTCTGCAAGTTGTGTTCTATTGAAGTGGTTGGATCCAGTGTGAAAATTGATGAAACGTGGTCCAAGGTGGTGTTGAAGGTTGTAGCCTTCAGTCAGGGGGTTGTAGCTCCCTTCCAGGTGAGGCTGGTAAACGAGATCGGGGGGTCGTAGCTCCCTTCCAGGAGAGGCTGGTAAACGAGTCGGGGGGTTGGAGCTCCCTTCCAGGAGAGGCTGGTAAACGAGCGCAGGTGGGTGCCTGCGTGCTGGTCAAGTCTGCGCCAGCACATATGTTGTAAGATGTTTTCTCTATAATAAAATATTGGAGGCTGAGCAACTGCAGCGGTGGTTTTCTCCCGACTTGGGTTTCCACCTAAAAATCCTGGTGTTCATGTGTGATGCTTTGTGTGATGATTTATTCTGTTCTTACTGCACATGTTTACTGCTCATTGAATATCTAATGAATAAATGAAGGAATGATTTAAGTGAGGAATTAATGACATAAATAGATATCTGTGTATACGCGAGTTTCGTAAGTATCGCGTATATACGTCTGATTCGAGGAAAGTAAGTATGCATTTCGAAGCAAGAAAAAAGTGAAATTTTTGAATATGCGATGAAATGCGGGGTCTCACCCCCCCCCCCCCCTCCTCGGTATTTTTTCCCAACGGTGGAATGTCGGCTACTACGATGTCCATGACACGCGGAAAGGCACGTGCCAAGTCGCATATGGGCAAAAGCGCTCAAAAAGTGCAAAACCAAGGGTAACCACCATGGTATTAACCCATTGAATTGGGTAATGATCCGCCTAAATTGACCCCGTCCAGATAGTTTTGGGCTTATGGTATTGTTTTGATCCATGGTATCGAAAAAGGGGCTCATGGTATTGACAAAGGGTAATCATATATAAGGAGAAGAAATTCATTGTGCAAATCATGAGTGTGGGTGCAAGATATCTGAGCTTGAATGAATACTTCTCTCTGAAGTAGATCTGAATGAAAGGGTTACACTTGAAGATAAATCTGAATGGATGATGCACCAATGATGAGGAAAGGGATCTAGATCTGAAATGTATCTACTAGATCTGCTTATGGAAGGCTTAGATCTGTGATGAGGCGAACATCTAGGCGAACATCTGTCTGAAGTGAAAGGGTAACTCTGAACTGAATATCTGATCTGAAGAAGTCTGCTGCTCTGTAATAATTGAAGATCTATACGCTACTTTGACGCGGAGGAAGCGCGTATATACGCAGCTTCAGCGAAGAGAAAGCGCGTATGCGCAATAAAATATACACTGAGGTATACGCTGGTTTGTGTGGACGGAAGCGCGTATATACGCAATATCAGTGAAGGGAAAGAGCGTATGCAAACTAGGGTTTGCTGAAGCAAGGGGTATGAAATATCTGATCTGTTCTGCTGTTTTTCTGATATCTGATCTGTGTTGATATGTATCTGCTGATGATGTATGGTTGAGCTTAAAAGTATGTAAAGGGTTCGGTATGGAAATATGATGAATTTTGGCCTACAAGTTGTGTTGTGCTTAAAAGTATGGAAAGGGTTCGGTATGGAAATATGATGAATTTTGGCCTACAAGTTGTGTTCTATTGAAGTGGTTGGATCCAGTGTGAAAATTGATGAAACGTGGTCCAAGGTGGTGCTGAGGGTTGTAGCCTTCAGTCAGGGGGTTGTAGCTCCCTTCCAGGTGAGGCTGGTAAACGAGATCGGGGGGTTGTAGCTCCCTTCCAGGTGAGGTTGGTAAACGAGATCGGGGGGTTGTAGCTCCCTTCCAGGAGAGGCTGGTAAACGAGTCAGGGGGTTGGAGCTCCCTTCCAGGAGAGGCTGGTAAACGAGCGCAGGTGGGTGCCTGCGTGCTGGTCAAGTCTGCGCCAGCACATATGTTGTAATATGTTTTCTCTATAATAAAATATTGAAGGCTGAGCAACTGCAGCGGTGGTTTTCTTCCGATTTGGGTTTCCACCTAAAAATCCTGGTGTTCATGTGTGATGCTTTGTGTGATGGTTTATTCTGTTCTTACTGCACATGTTTACTGCTTATTGAATATCTGATGAATAAATGATGAAATGGTTTAAGTGAAGTTTAATGACATATCTAGATCTCTGTGTATACGCGAGTTTCATAAAGGGGAACCGCGTATATACGCTAGTTTACTGAAGTAAAGTAGCGTATGGGTTTTAAGGAATGAAAAAGTAAAAAGTTTGAATATGCAGTAAATACTGATTCACCCCCCCCTCTCAGTATTTTTCCCAACAGAATATTTATAGACTCCCAATGAGACACTGGTCGGAGGTTTGACTGCTTGTTTATTTTCCACTGAAGATATAATGGACTAAGGAGAGGTCTGGGACTTTGGTTCGTAATATGTCAACTAATCCATGGTGACGATATTTCCATGTGAGGAAAGCAAATCTTATGGTGAAATTTAGATGAGACAATAGACATCACATAAGTATAGCTACAGCCCAATAGAGTGTTGTAGTCTAAGGGGGCATTAATGAATTCAACGTCAACACAAACAGTCTTGCCCGCAAGAGTAATAGGACAATTGTGGAACATTCCAATGGGATGGGAAGAGTGGCCATCCCACGCATCGAGGGTGATAGTGGAAGGGGCTAACTCAGGGGATCCGAGTTTTTTCCAAACAAAATTGGACATCATACAGGTGGATGCCCCCTCGTCAATGATACAATGGGAGATTTTCACACTCCAGATCTTGACAGGGATTTGGAAGGCGACAAAAGAAGGAAGGGGGGGATGCTTTGAATTATCAATGTTGAATACAATCAAACGATCATTTGAATGATCCATAGTTCCCATAGCGGTCAATAGATATTTTCTTTGTGAAGGGTACGACTGAAGGACTTCCAGCGTTGACATGGTGGTAGGGGATTGCACCAAGTCATCTTCTATATTGTAGGAGTGGGAAGATTTATCAAAAGAAGCGTTTTGGTATAATGGTCCCTTGGGGATATTTTTATGAACCTTTTCCTTAGGCTAAGGGATTTGTAAGGGACCATTTGGTGTCAAAAGAGGCTCTGTGGGACTGGAAGACGGGGGCTCGGTAGCAGACGTAGCGAGGGGCTTGGTGCATTGACGGGACCGAGTTTGAAGGTTGAGGTCAATGGTATTGGGTTGGTTAGAGTTCATCATGAGGATCTGGTAATTAGAGGTATCAGATGGAGGAGGTTGAGTGGTTGCTTGACCTTCAGGGTGTTGGGTAGCCACATATCCTTATTGGGGAAAATGATTGGTAAACACAACCAGTTGGATAGGGGGAAGCAATGGGAGGAACTGAAGGGGAGGCTTGTTGTCCTCGAGATGCTCCTTGAGCTTCCCACATTTGACACATATGAGGTAAAAGAGGACAATCGTGGGTATAGTGACCATAAACACATCAACAAGAACAAGGCTTATTCGTGCAAATAGGCCTGTCCTGCTTGGGCTAAGTGCCCTCTTGCTGGGTTGGAGTGTCAGATGTATTCCCATGGGGATTTTTTCCTAGATTACCCTAATCAGATTGTTTTTGGTTTCCTTTCCTCTTATTTTTGGAAGTAGGAGGATTAGTTGAATTATGTTGTGCATACACCTACCCCTGAGGGGGGGATGGTTGCTGTTGCAGAGCTTAAGAAGGCAAGGAAGGCTAAGGTGACAATGTTGGAGGAGATGGAGTACTAGGCCATAGGTATGGATAATAAGGAGGTTGGGTAACATTAGGCTAAATAGGTTGGGAAAAAGGAGGAGGCATGCCATATCGTGGATACATGCTGCCGGGAGGGGGAAAAAGTGTTGGAGGAGCTGGCCCCTCCCTGAGGGAAACCATAATCCATGGGAGGATGAGTGTACAGATGTGAAATGGCTCTAATGATACCGTCGATGAAATGGGATGCCCCTGATGCACTGGCACCACCAGGTCTAGGGAGATCAGGTAAGACAGTGTAAACATAACCAGATTATGCATAAATCAGGTCATATTTCAACGTAATATGGAGGGAAGCTTCATCAGTCTAAGGGATGTGAGATGTGACATCTTTTCCAATAGTAGGAAAAACGGATCTAAGAAACTAGTCCATGTAGACATGGTCTTTGAAGGTAGGGGCTCGACATAGGATCTTTCTTCTACGCCATTCTCGAACATGCTTAGATAGGTGGGTCGTAGAATTTTAACGAAAAGAGGTCAAAAGTTCGATGCCGGTGTCATAATGAAGGGGAAGCTAGAATTAAGATAGAAAATCCTTGGCAAGGGTTAAAAAAGCAGTATGAGAGGAGGAGGCCTAGTCTACATACCACTTGGAAGCTTCTCCAGTAAGCGTACACTAGAATAACCAAAGACAGACAGAATCATAGCTGATGGAGTTAGACAAACACCACATGTGGAAAGAGCGAACATGGTTGGTAGGATCCTCTCCAGCAATTCCTTCAAACTTGGGGATGTATGAAGTGAGCTTGGTTGGCATAGCAGGCCAACCAGGATCATGGTGTATGGATTCATTGATCAACTGGCTAAAATCGGGAAGGCTTAGGCCTACCATATAAGGAAGTGTTGAAGCCTTGAAAATTGGGTCTACAACAAGGGGGATACCCACCCGGTCCGGACCTTGGTTAGAAGCTCCTTTTCCGTTTGGTATAGTGGGTCCGACTGGGGGTAATGGGACCAATTTCCCCACATGTGTGTGTGTGTGTTGAGAATTGATATTTCCTTTCTAAAAGTTTCTAAATGAAATGCTTTTATTTTAACTCTAATCTAATAACATGCAATTGTATTCTAATAAACAGAAATGTCTAATTCTACACTAACCCGGGATGTAATATTTCCGTTTTGCGATCTAAAATGATTTCAAATAACAATTGATAATAAATATCATTCAAATGTTATAAGAAAAGAATTCAATAGAGATAAACCACTTCGTATAAAAAGTTAGACGAAACAATTGTAAAAAACATATCGCATAATAAGCTGCTCATATATTAAGCGTAAATAAATAGCTATCACCGTACAAAAGTGCCAAATGATAACTCAAGCATTCAAGCATCAATATATAAACAACTGAACATGAATATCACTTTAACACAAAGGTAGAAATAGTTAAGAGATAAAAGTACCATTTATAACTATTTCTACTCATGAGCTTCAAGCAATAATGACTTATCTCTTCTTAATCCAACATCCACTAAGAGTACAAAAGTGCAACATCAGTAGTAGATATTAAATTCAGATATCAATAAATCTTGTTCCATTCATTCATCAAAACCTCCTCGGAGGGTGAAAAAGTGCATGTTCTGAGGATAAGTTTTTGACAAATTTCAAGACCCTTCTCTAAATGCATGAGAAGGGTTTAAATACTACTAACTAAATCTAAAAATATTTTATTACAAAAATGTAGGATACAGTTTAAATGACCGTCCTAATTTCAGGCAAAAATAAAGAAATTTTGATACTAACACTGAATCTAAAATTAAAACTAACAACTAACTATTTGTGAATCTTTTCTTTGAAATCGCAAGCGTTCAGCATTTGTTTGAGAAGAGTCGGCTGGCCGACTTCCAACTTTAACTGTCCTGTGAATACGGAATCGGAAAGAGCTGGTGCCATCTTCTCGACAAAATTAATGATACATTTGAGAATCATGTACTGGCTGTGTGGTTTTACCAAATATGCCCAGTAAAAATCCCAATTCAACTTAGTTAATATTTTAATTGATTATGCCTTTTCTTGAGCCTTCTGTCTCCAGCCTGTCTGCAGTTGCTGTGCTTTCAGTAGATACCCTAGAGTGGTTTCTGAGATTAGATTTTCCTTGCGAAAATTTTCATTTATGCAGTCAATAACACTGTTTGCTGTTGTGGCTGCTTCTTCTGCCGCTTACTCTGCTTTCCTGATTTGTGCATCCCAGTTGTTAAAGAGAATTTCTTTGTGATTGTCATTGATTATTGGTGCACCTGCTCTTTTTCCCTCCTCTGTTTCTTGCCAAGCCAAATATTCGATAACTCTTTTATCAATTAAATCATAATCATGTTGTAATTCTATGACTTGATTAGTGATTTTATCACTTATTTCGCAATAAGAGTTCCACTGTGATATTCTTTGACATATTATTTCATGTTGCTGCAGTAGTTGATCATTTAAGGAAATGGATTCTGTGATGAATTTTGTAATCTTAAGATCATCCTTATGCATCTCTTGCATAACCTGTAAATGTTTTTTCTCTTTCAGCCAAACTGTTATGGTACCCTATCTGCATTTGTTGGAAGTCCTGCTGTAATTTTTCAAGCTGTTTCTGTGCTTCGTTGTTGGCGTTGGCTTGTTGCAGTTGTTGTTGCAAAACCTGTACTTGATCTTCTTTCTCATTCAGTAATTGTCGTACCTCAGATGCTTTATCAATGGTTGCAGAGGCATATGCTCCTGTGATTTGAGATAATTTGGAAAGATTTTCAGTGGGATCAGTGGTAGGATCTTGCCATAGGATGTCTAATTGCTCTGCATCATGAGAGAGCACATTTTCTAATTTCCTTTTCTTTATTTGTCTTCTCACTACTGCCTTGTGTTGTGGACTATAAAATACATCAAGAGGAGGAATTTCCTCTATCTTGAGCATAAGTTCAGAGGATGGGGTAATGGGAATATGTTCCATTTCTGAGACATTGCTAATTGTTCCTGTGATTATATCTTTTGTTGCATGTACATTACTCACAAGTGTCTGTGTGTTCTGTCCTTCAATATTGATTAAATCATTGAATGTCTCCCATTCTTTATCTAGCTCATTTTTTACTGATGGTTGCTGTACGATGAGAGGGGAAAAATTTAGCTGTGGAGAGGTCAAAACCTGTTGCTGTGGGAGCTCCTTTGACTGGGCAGTATCCCTTACTGACCCTTCACTTTTATCATGATCATTTTTAGACCTCTTAGAGTGTTCTGACATTTCTCTCCCAGACTTAGATTTAGATCTGCCTATGCCTGAACTTCCACTGAGACTAATACTGGGAGTTGGTTCCCTTAAGGGTTCGAAGCGTAATTTATCCAAAGGGATACTAGCTAACTTCCTTTCCCTGTATATCTTGAACTCTTGAAATTATGCTGGAGGAAATCGCATTTGGGCTGAATGTAGAACTTCTTTAAGTGTACCTTTCTCCTGGAAAATGTCATCAAAAATATCATCTTCTTTAGAAAACACCTTTATTTTGACTGCAGTAGTGAAATTTTTAGCAATATCATAAGGGTCGAACGGTCTTCTTGGAAATTTGAACAAACGTAAACATGTTATGTTGTTTACTTCTTTGAATGCATGGCCTACATCAAATAATGAAAAGGCTCCACATGCCACAGGAAATTGTGGCCAAATATCCTTCTTTTTGTCCTTCAAATCTTTAGTCAAACCTCCTTCTCCGCAGGTTTGATAAGAAATTTCTCGTGCCATGAGTTTATCAGGAACACACAAAGGTAAGACATGAGGGGAAGCGAGACTTCCAAATACCCTGAAATATGTAAACAGTTCTTCTCCAAACCATCTTGCGACAAGGAGTATATCTATATCTACGGAGTGAACTTTGAATCCCACAATTCTTTATGATAAATATGAATGGGTAACGGGTCTTGCGTCGTCCATTTCCAACCCATCAAAGGAAAATTGGAAATATAACAGATTGAATCCATCACATATGCAGATAAGTAAAATGGGGGATAAATTCTCTGAGAAACAGTTCTTTTAGACCGGTAATTCAAAATGGCTATGGCTAAGTTATCAGATAATATCTTAGCCCAATCCACAACAGTAGCATTAACAGCGGCATTCAATAATGGTAGCCATTCAGATGAAAATTTATTAATGTCTGGCTTCCCAAAAAGCCTATAGAGCATAGCAGCAGCAAAGAAATACGGGGAGGTGAGAGAACCAGTACTATACATACCATGTTTGTCCTTTTTAAGTGGTTCGTCCCTCCTTGATCAGTCCTTGGTGCATTTTTCCAGATTTTCATTTTCTTTAGCAAACTTCTCCATGAACTGTTTGTTATAAGTCACCTGTGGCTCTAGTAAATGATACATGAGTCTCAAATCTTGTGGAGTGAATGAGCCAATGAGTTCTTGACCCTGAGTCTTAAACTATCTATTTGTAATGTCAGTGTTGTCCAGTACCCATTTAACCATGTCTGTGTATGGAAGAATTTTGGGCCTCACTGCTATCCGGTGCAAGAACGAGCAAGTTAGCTCTATAATAGATGCCTCAGAAGACCCATGTGAACCTGCAGTAGCTGTAACCTCCATTACTCTGGGATTCTCTTCCTCAAGTAGACTGTACATGCCTTCCCAAGTAGTAATACCAGCATCTTTGTTACAGGTGGTGTTTGTATACAAGGGCGTCATTTATTTGTCTTCAGAACTCGGAGCCTTGTCTTTCTTTTCCATAATATCCTAAATACTGCTTTCTATAGTTATCTGTTCTTTGTTCCTACAGTTTACAAATGAAGTGAGAATAATGACAAGAAAAAGGTGATGAGAAAGCTTTTAAATGCCGAAGACATATAAAATATACCACCTTACGTGAAATGCTTCTTCGATCATAACAAAACCATATTTCATTAATGATTGACAACCAATTCATTGATTAACATTAAAGCACATAATTTGGCCTCGATTTATGGAAAAATATTTTTCGTACAATGAGCCCTAAAGATTTGCGATAAGGAAATCTGCGATTTGCTTCGCAATATCGTAGATCACAGTATCACAGATTGCAATGTTGTGGAATCGCAATATCGCAATACCACAATATCGCAAAATTGTTGTATTGCAATATATGATAATCATCCGTTAATGTTTTTTTCTGTGGAATGCGATTTACGATATGCACCATTGCATATCGATGGTTTTGAGGTTTTGTAAGTGATATTTGAGGCATGCAATGCGATGACTGTTTTTATTGCGTAGTTTCGCATTGCGATCTCGCAATCTTAGAATTCCGCTTGTAAGGAGGTATCCATTACCTTTTTTCGATGCGATATTCCTTTAAGGAATGATTTTTATTATATCTTATCATAAAACTTAAGTTTTTTAGATTTTTCAAGCGGTATTCTCCTAAGTCTATGATAATAAGTTTTATTGAAAAAAAAAAATACAAGCACTAATCGAATTTTAAATTTGTTGACTAAGGGCCCCCACTTATTTAGTATTAGTGATAATACTAAATAAGAAGGGGGGTTGTTGCTGGCCACAACAATTGGCGATTCACTTGGAAGAACCAGTTATCTCTGCTTTTCTTTTGAATTTTCTAAACTTCCAAAATAGAAAAATTTTCAGAAAATTAAACTTTATTATAGAAAGACAAAGTACATCATGCTTTTATCTATCAATGATATTTCATTTCTTCTATATTCAACTTTGATTATTTACTTTCTCAAGCTAGTCCTTGTATCTACATCAGTCATTACTTGGTTTATAAAGATAAAAACAAAGGCTTCTCTATAAATCAGTTTTAAATATGCTCATTTGTCGTAGGTAGAGCCTCTGTTTCCAACAGGCATTTATAGCCTCGATAGGGTTACATGTTACTCAACAATGATCCTATGTCCTACTTAGAGAAGTATACAATTTTCAAAGAGGAATCCATATTCACACTTATTTCTTTCATTTTCTTTTTTACCCTTAAAGAACAATGTCTTCGTTTGGTAGCCAATTTATGACAGTGCCATTCACTTGATTTATAACTTTGCTGAACAAGCTGGTTCGTGATGAGACCCCTTATCTTTTGATTGCAATAATCTTGAGTCATTGCCCTGTTGTGGTATGTAGTATTGGCAAAGTCAGCAAGCTATAATATCTATGATCATGATAAGTCGGCTCGTGATGAGACCTCTTACTCTTTAAGTTAAAGTGTATCATTGGATTATTCCTTGAACGTTGTAATTTCCTAGGTGGGGAGGAAGTCATTATTTCCATAAGATAGCTCTGGACGAAAATAGTAGAGTTTTTTGGAAAGAAATTTTCTACAGAGAATCTTTGTTTTGTTATTGATACCTTTCATTGGACTGATATAAAAAAATTTCTCACTAAAGGTCATTTTTTATCAAAATTTACAAAGTTGAAACTAGTATCATTTCTAGGCCTAAAGCCTTTAACTGTATCTTTCAATAATAATGATCAATTTTATAAAAGAATTCTATTTATACAAGTGAAAAAACAAAATCTAAAAGAGAATTTGTATCTTTTTCGTGAATTCCAAATGTAACTATTTACAACTGGTTTTATTATGAAAATAAGGAAAACTAATATACAAAATAGAAGAATGATCTCCTATGGAAAATATTTCTTGAGGATCTGTCCGTTAATAGGTAAAGACTCTCTTTTTCCTGTTAAATCCTGTAACATAAAAGTAGATGGACCTATGATTTCTGCGATTTGGAAAGGACCAAGCCACATTCGTTGAAATTTTGTATGTTTTTCTTTTTCCTCATGAGCCTTGTCCCATTTTAAAACTAGATCTCCCATCTGAAAGTCCTTTCTGGATATCATGTTTGAATCAAAAGAAGCTTTTACTAATGCTTGGTGATGAGCATGAGTTATTTTGGCCTGTTCTCGTTGCTCTTCTAGCTTAATTATTTCCAGTTGCCTTAGTTGTAAGGAAGAAGTTGGTGCTTCATCAATATATTGAACTAAGGCCAAAGAGGGAATTGCTAGATGAGTTGGAAGAACCACTTCTTTCCTATAAACTAAATTAAAGGGAGAAGTACCAATGGAGGCTTTATGCATTATTCGATCTTCCCATAAAGCATATATTAAAGACTTATGCCAATTTTCGTGATTTTGATCAATGGTTCGTTTAATGATTCTGATTAAGTTTTTATTTGTAGATTCAGCTAACCCATTCCCCTGTGGGTAATAATTGGTGGAGTATTTAAGTTTGAAACCCCTTTTGAGTGAAAATTCAGTCATAGCATTACCAGAAAAATACGATGCATTATCAAACATTAAAGCAGAAGGTAAACCAAACCTGGTGATTATGAACTGATCTATGAACTCAATGATGTGCTCGGCATTAGCCATCTTGAGAGGAACTGCTTCTACCCATTTAGTAAAATAATCAGTTGCTGTAAGGATATACCTATGTTGTTTAGAAAAGTGAGGAACGATCTCACCTATTATGTCCAATCCCCATTGATCAAAAGGCTGCTCAATGTTGACTGGTTGCAGCGGCAATGATGGTTTCTTTTGTCTCCCAGCAGCGGTTTGAAAAACTTGACATTTCCTTACGTAGCTATGTGAGTCTTTGAATAGTGTAGGCCAGTAATATCCTACGCGGAGGATTTTATGTGCAGTAGTGTCTCCAACATAATGTCCGCCTGCTGGCCCATCGTGGAGTTCCTGCAAGACTTTTTCAGCTTCAAATTTCTCAAGACATATAAGGAGAATAGAATCATAATTCATTCTAAAAAGAACATCATTCACGAGCTGATATTGTTTAGCCTTCAACCTTAGAGCTCTTTTCTTGGTGTAACTGAGATTTGGAGGAGCATATCCATTCTTTAAATAAAATATGATATCAGCATATAATGATTCAACATCGTTTAGGCTTACCTCATACATTTGTATCTCTGTAGATGGTATTTCGGAAATAAGCGATGCTCCAACTAGCATTTTGCAAAAGCCTTGACCTCTTACAATACTCGCTGGTTTGATTTCTACGTCATATTCTTGTAAGGCAGTAACCCAATTGGCTCTTTTCTCACCCACATCTTTCTGTACTAGGAGATTTCTTACTGCTGGAAATGGTACTATGATTTTTGTATGGGTTTTAAGTAGAAAGGGTCTGAAATATTTAATTTCTTTGAAAACATCATAAGCTTGTTTCTCTACATCTGAATAATTTAACTTAGCCCCTTGTAAATTTGAAATGAAGAAAGCAATTGGGGCTTCTGCCTTATCTTGATTTGTTTGAGTGAGTATTGCAGCATATGATTTATCAGAGGCAAATGTATACAAAATGAAAGGATCGGAAAAATTTGGAGTTGCTAAAGATGGAGCATTAATAATTTCTTGTTTGATCAGATTGAATGCCTCATATTCATCTTGGCCCCATTTGAAGTTTGATTTCTTTTTAATCATTGCTTGTAAAGGAGACACAATTCTTGAAAAATATGGCACAAATCTCTTTACAAAATTAATCTGGCCAAGGAAAGATTGCATAGCTTTCTTGTTATGAGGTAGGGATATTTCAGAAATCTCCTTGATTCTGTCAGGATCAATATGAATTCCAGATTTTGATACTAGGAATCCAAGAAGTTTTCCTTCACTTAATACAAAAAAATATTTTTTCCGGTTAAGTGAAATTCCATACCTTTGACAACATTGGAAGATCTGTTTTAAATCTCTAAGATGATTGTTTCGTTTCTTGGAATATACAGTTATATCATCCAAGTAAATTACCACTGATTTGTTAACTAATCCCTTGAATGCGATGTCCATGGCTCTCTGAAATGTGGCACCAGCATTGATCAGAACAAATGGCATCTTTTGATATGCGTAAGTGCCCCATTTGGTTCTGAATGTGGTTTTAAATTGATGATCGGGATGGACCAACACTTGGTTGTAACCATAGAAACCATCTAATAAGGACATTAATTCTGATCCTGCGACTGCCTGCAATATTTGCTCCATGGGAGGCAAAGGAAAATTATTATTTTGGCAGGCTTTGTTAAGATTTTGAAAGTCAATACAAATTCTAATGTCTCTGTTCTTCTTTCTAACGGGAACCATATTGGAAACCCATTTAGAATGTCGAACAGGAAAAATGATTTTGGCTTTCAATAACTTATTGAGTTCAATTTTGATCTGGTTTTCTAAATTGGGATGGATCTTTCTGAGCTTTTGTTGGACATGTTTTTCATCGTTTATCATTGGGATAGTATGTTAGATGATAGAAGTGTCATAAGTTTTGAGTTCATCGTAGTTCCAAGAAAATACACTTTTGTATTGTTTCAAAAGACGAAAATACGCTAATTTTTCTTCAGGATCTAGGCCAAGGCCTAGGTTGATATTCTATGGTTTGGTATTAGTTCCTAGATTTACTAATTCATAGTTCAAAGTTGAAATTTGCATTTTTTAATTGGTAGATCTTTTGAATCGTTATTTCAAATCATAAAGGTCTTGTAACTTGACTACTGACTTTGGCATAACATTATTAATGCTATCTTGTTGAAATTGTCTATCATGTTGGTCCTCATAAATTATCTGATTGGTGTAAGATCCTTCACATGTGAGGAAGATTACAATATCAGGGTCATCGTTGAAAATCCTCCAATTGGTAATGTTATCAGGAATCGAGGGTCTAAATATTAATTCGATTGAAAATCGATCAAGGCTATAGTCTTTTGAAGGAATGAGTTTGGAAGCTACGTTAGCTAGGAGGTTTGCACTAGCATTCTGGGGTCTGGGGATTGGTGAAATATTAAATGCTATAAAGTGTTCAGTCAGATCTTGAACTAAAGATTTATAATTCTTTAAATGACCTAATAAAAAATGTATAGTATTGCATACCTGTCAGATTACAATTTCAGAATCTCTGAAAACTTGTAGATATTTGATGTCTAATCCGATTGCTTTGTATAATCCTTGGACTAAAGCTTCGTATTTTGCGGTATTATTGGTGCAATCGAATTCGAGTCTGCAATTTAGCATAGTTTTTTTTCCCTCTGGACGGACTAACATGCATCCTGCTCCTACTCCTTCATTAGACTTAGAACCGTCAAAAAATAACTTCCAAAATAAAGATTTATTTATAAGAGCATCTACAAAATTAATACATTTAGAACTATCTGTTTGAGAAAAATTTTCTATTTGAGATAAAACATAATTTTCTAAGTAAGGTGAAGTATGAGCATTAAAATTTCCTAAGAAAGAATCAACTGAGTAGTTGCCAATGATATTATTGTTGTATGATACCGGTTCATTTTCTCCTTCCAGTTCTGTTACTATGTATTTCTGATGTTTTTCTCGCTCAACCTTTATCTGATTTGGTTTACCATTGTAAGGGAGCCACATGTGCGACCAATTAGTTGCAAAGTATCCATGAAGTTTTTCTGACCAATCTCTGCTAAGAATTAATCCATAAAATTCTGGAAAATCTGCAACTAAAATGTCGATAACTTGACATACCTTTGGATTAGATGACAGCCTTATGGTAACCTGAATTAATTCGCCGATCACTTCAACTTGCGATCGATCTAGCTAAACTATGCGCACATCAGATTTTTGCGGTTGAATGTTCAACTTTGCACATATTGATTTTGGTAAAATATTAGATGAAGCTCCAAAATCCACTAAGAAATTATGCAAATTTTTATTGAAAACTTCATAAGTAAGAAGAAATGGGGGAGTATGAGATCTCGACCTTCCTCCAATTAAAGCGATATTTTCTAGATCAACTTTACTAATCACATTAGTTGGAGGTATTCCCATTTCATGGGAAGCTTGAGAGATTACAGGGGCGGGCAAAGGTTTTTCTGGTACAGCATGTAATTCTTTCAAAAGTACCTTTTGCTGGTGTTTTAACGTGCTCAATTCATAGAAAGTGATGTTAGCCCTAGTCTTCTTCATGTCTTCTATGATATTAAATTCCATTTCATCCAAAAAGATCAACGTTTGTTATGGAGTTGATGAATTTGTTTGGACTGGGCTGGTTTGAGTTGCTTTAGATGTCGTTTTCTTGGCTGCGACTTTATCCTTAGTCATTGAGCTTGTGCTCTTTGGCTTATGAGTAGGTTGAGGAGGATCAAGTTGATTTCTACTTCGAGTGCTCACTGGGGATGCCTCTTTATCTTCTTCATCTGGGAGGATGAAATCCCACATACCTTGTACCTCTACAACTTCTTCTTCATCGGTAATTTCTTCAGTAGCAATCTCCTCTTCTTCTTCTTCTGATTCATCACTTATGATAGCATTTGGCGGCTTTGAATCGGTCGAAGGGTTTCTTCTATAAGGTTTGTACGACTTTTTAGAAGATGTTTCTGCCACTTGTTTCTTAATGTCAACCATTTCATTGGACATGGTTTTCAGAAATTTTTGCAATCCTTCTAAATCGAATGGATCTTTCGATTGTTTTTCTTGGGGTCTTCGTTAAAAGTAACCTTCTTGGATTTTCATTCCTCTATCGCATTTTTATTTTCTAGGGCTATGATACGCTTTTCTACTGCTATTGCTTCCTTCATATTGTCAGCTAAATTTGTTTTGTTAGCCCTATCAATGAAGATTGCTATGTTTGATGGTAAAGCAGAGATGTACCATTCACTTTGCACTTCTTCACTAGGCTTGGAAGTGTAGAAATTTGCTGAATAATGATTAATTATCCACTAAGACTATCCTGATCACATACAATTCGAATTTATATGCAACACATAATCTCTTCCACTAAGAACATCAAACATGCGGAAATAAAACAAGCGATAACACATCAAATCATCATACACATTAACACAGTATGTATGGGGAAAGCTTATAGCTAAAAACCCCGCAGCTATTGTTTATATTATAATGGAGAAATCATGTAACAAACTCAGTACAATACTCCTCACAAGTACTCAGTACTTTCTCATAAAGTTACACATAAACTAGCTTGGTTTTGAACAGGTTACTGGTTCAAAACTCACCACTAATTGCCTTGCCTCTATTGCGTAATCATGGCCTGTCTATATAGAGATCCAAGGTTCGAATCTCCTTGGCTTGACAGCGCAATCATCATGGGCAATTCCTCCAAGTGTGGTGCAAATCTCATGCACAACTGATGTCGCCACTGATAGCTAACTCCACCCTTTCATCTACCTCTTTCAATGGTCTCCACTGAACTGTCCATGCACTGTAGTGAACTGATGTGTTCTTGAGTTGAATAATGAGTTACTAATTAATGAATTAAATAATATTTAATTCACTCCACTCATAACTAGATGATTAGCTAGTTAAACTAATCTCAACCAGTTCAACTAAATTAAACCGAACACAACTCCACTAGCTGTCTCATTAACTCCACCAAACTTCTGCCACTGAAGTCCTAACTGAAGTCAACCATGCATGTGCTCACCAAACCCTTGGGAATAGCATAATTCCTCTGTCAAATGCATGAGCCACTTCCAAGGCTCGAACTGAAGTGCTCCAAGAGAGTAAACTGAAGTTTATAGTCCAAATATTATTAAGGGTAAATAATATTTGACTTCCCTATTTTAAGGAGAGGCAGTCTAAAAATAGACTTCGTCCTATAGGTCCAAAAAATAGAGTCCCATCTATTTTTACCAACATGACCAATGCTCCAAGAATAACATACTGCAATCCCCAGACCATGCTCCATATGTCTAAAAATAGACATAGTCTAAAAATAGACTTTGCGCCAGAATTTGCCTGCGGGCCCACTTAGTGAAGGCCACTTCATTTCACTAAGCTCCATCATCTTGCTGCATTTTCAACACTCCCTCTCAGCAAGATATGGATTATCTGCAACCCCTATCCTGCCTCTGTGGAATTCGAAATTGCTCCTGGTGAGCGCCTTCGTCAAGATGTCGGCATCCTGATCCTCCGTGGGAACATATGAAAGCATCATGATTCTCCGCTGAACACAATCTCTGATATGATGGTACCTGATGTCGATATGTTTGGACCTATCATGAAATACTGGATTAGCCGAGAGCTTGATGCAGCTCTGGTTATCACAGTAGATCACTGTAGGCTCCAAATGCAACCTGAACAAACCTGCGAGGATCTTCCTCATCCAAATAGCCTCGCATGCGGCCAAACTTGCTGCCATGTACTCGGCCTCTGCTGAACTGAGTGCCACGGATCTACGCTACTGTTATTGCCCGGCTAGCTGTCGACCCAATGCGCTTTCTCAGATATTGCTCTTGAGTCGGGTGGACTCACGCGATCTTGATCGATGGGCTTGAAAGCTTCGCTCCATCCTCCTGTCTGTACCATAGACCATATCCCGATGTGCCTCTGATATAGCGCAATACATGTTTGCCCGCCTTCCAAAAGAGCTTGGTAGGCTTAACCATAGCTTGCGAAAGCTGGTTAACTGCATAGCATATATCGGGTCGTGTATTGACCAGATACATAAGCGACCCCACCAACTGTCAATAGACAGTGGCATCCACTACCTCTGTTGAAGTAGCATCCTCCTTCCTCCAACCACCGGGAAGAGGAGTGTCAATAGGCTTGCAGCCTTGCATGTTGAATCTCTCCAGAATCTCCCGGGCATACTTGCCCTGAGAAACAAACAGTCCTCCGCTGCGCTGCCAAATCTCCAATCCCAGGAAATAATGAAGGATGCCCAAGTCCTTCATCTCAGACTCTCGTGCAAGATCCTCCTTGCATGAAAGTATCAACTGCTCATCGCCAGTCAAAATCAGATCATCTACATACAGTACGATGATCAACAGCTTCCCCTCCACCACAATCTGGTACAGGTTAGGATTCGCCTCACTCTTGGAGAATCCAAGCCCGGTGAAGTAGTTGTCTATCCGAGTGTACCAAGCACGAGGTGCTTGCTTCAGCCCGTATAGTGCTCTCTTGAGTCGGCACACATGCGACTCACTGCTGAAGATCTCGAAACCTTCAGGCTGCTCTATGTACACCTCCTCCTCAATAACTCCATTGAGGAACACAGTCTTCACATCCATCTGATGAATGTGCCACCCCATCTGCGCTGAGAGAGTAAGGATTGTCCGTATGGAATAGTACCCTGCGACAGGTGCAAAGGTCTCCTCATAGTCAATCCCCTCGATCTGTGAAAAGCCACGGGCGACAAATCTCGCCTTGTACTTCTCCACACTCCTGTCAGCCACCTGCTTCACTTTGTAGATCCATCGCGAACCCACCACTGATTTCCATTATGTTCTTGGGACAATCTCCCATGCACTGTTCCTGACGATCGAATCATATTCTTCGATCATGGCATCAACCCATGCGGGTTCATCCACAGCTTCCTCAAAAGAGGATGGCTCCGTCATGACACATTGACTCACAAGAGCCATGTATCCAGTGTACTGATCCGGTGACTGCCTCTGTCTCCGCTGTGCTGTAGGTGGTCCTACAACCTTCTCTGCATCTCGAGCCAGTCGCTCAGCTTCTGTAGTGTGAATGCGCCCTCTGATGGTTGGCGCTGCATGGGTGGTTTCTTCCACCTCTTGAACCTCCTCTTGTGGCTGATCCACATCCGGAAGCTCCTCCTTAGGAACTAACAGCTCCTCATCTGCATGCAAGTGTAGCTCCCTCTCAAGCGAACACTGCATGGCTTTCTCCTCATGAAATTTTATATCCCGTCGCACAACAGTCTTGCGACTGTCTGGCACATACACCCGATAGTTGTGAGGTGTATCAGTGTACCCCACAAATATTCCAACTTCAGCAGTTGGATCCAGCTTCCTTCTTGCATCCTTCGTCACATGCATGTGGACAGGAGATCCGAAAATCCGCAAATGGGAAATATCAGGCCTCTTGCCAGAATAAGCCTCCTCCGGTGTACTCATGCCAAGAACCTTGTGAGGACAACGGTTCTGCACATACACTCTTGTATTGCATGCCTCAGCCCACAAGTGAAGGGGTAGGCCCTGATCATGCAACATCGCCCGTGCAGCACCCACGATCGTTAAATTATTAGCTCGGCCACCCCATTAACGCTGGGTGCATGGGGTGGAGATGAGCTCTCTCAATCCCTTTGCAGAAGAGGCTCTTAGATGGTAGATGGTTTCACCACATATCACTCCTTAGAGCAATCACCTTCTTCCCGACTCCTTCTTGACCAGTGCTTTAAACTCACAGAACTTCGCGAATGTATCGCTCTTCTTCTGCATGAAGAAGATCCAGCACTTTCGAGAGAAATCATCAACAAAGATCACATAATACCTGTGCTTTGCTGTCGAAGCAACAGAGAAAGGACCACACACGTCTGTGTGAACTCTCTCAAGGATTTTCGTGGCGCGACTATCCTTCTCGTGAAAGGTGGCTTTCACATACTTCCCTAAAGTACACCCCTTGCACTGATCTGACTGCGCAAGGGTGCCCTTAGGAAGCCAGTGAAAATCTGATGCGGGATCTTTAAAAACTCCATGGTGAAAGGTGGCCCTATCTCTTTGTCTGCCACCGGTTAAGCCCTCATCCTCAATCTCTGACCTCTGCCACTTCTCCATGCCCATGCTAAACCAGCTGCTGAGCCATCCTCTGACGATAAAGTTCACCGTTTAGACCTATCTTTCAGTCCTCCGGTGGTCTTACCCTAAGTGGAGGAAGGCTTTCCTTCTCTTAGAACCATCTCTTCTGCCCAACCTCCAACGTGTGAATCAGGACTCTTCTTCAATCCAGGTACATACATGAAATCCTTCAATACAAAGGTTTTACCAGACTCCCTCTGAAAGGATATGGTACCGATACCAGTCGCACTGTATCTACCATCATCGCCCATCTCGATGTGCACACCCAAATCTTTGTCCTCCAGATCTGAGAACAACTCCCGATCTCCCGTCATATGAAATGACGCACCGCTGTCCAAGAACCATACCGATCCCAGCACACTTGAAACCAAGCATGCGATCGGTGAAAAGTCAAGCTCGAACTATGAAGCCAAAGCTTCTCCATCTGCAGATCTTCCAAAGCTTGCTTGTTCTTCTTCTTCTTTGGAAAATTGGTAGCATAATGTCCGTGATCATGGCAGTGAAAAAACTTCACTTTCGCCATATCCTGCTTCTTGCCCTTAGCTCCAGAATGAGAGGTTTTCTTACCCTTCCCTTTCTTAGCTTTGGACACCAAAGCGCAGTTTTCTTCATCAGCTCACTTTGATGAAGATCCATCTCGAGTAGTCCTCCTTATCTCCTCCTGCATGAGATCCGCCCAAAGGCGCTCCCATCCCGGCAGCTTCTCCCGACCATTGACACTATCTTGATATGAGTGCCAAGCCTTCGGAAGACCAAGGAGAGCCAGGTCGACCATGTCCTCGTCTTCGACAGTCACCCCCACACTTCCCGGCTCATCTCTGCATTGAGTGAACTTCGTGAGGTATTTGGCGATACTGTCGCCCTTCTCCATCTTGATGTTCCTGAGCTTATCTTTGAGCGCCAGCTTCCTTTGGTCACTCTTACTCTGGAATAGATCCGTCAAAACTTTCCACATTAAATATGGAGTAGCCTTTCCATGCAGGCTGGATACAATATGATCCTTGACGCCCTCCAACAGGATCCTTCGACACTTCGCCATCTTATTTTGCCATGCATCGACTTCAGCAGGATCAGTGGGATTTTGGACATCCGTATCTACGAACTCCTTGAGACCATTATCTTCTAATACTGCCTCCATGCGATCCTTCCATGCAACATAATTCGAACTGCCTTCAAGAGCATATTCGAGTCGCAAACCGTTGAAAGACATTTTCAACACCAGCACCAAGAAAACAAAACTGCTGCAAAATTCGAATTCCACCTCAAAGCTCAACTGCTCTAGATCTGTGAGAACAAATTATTTCTAGCACAGAGATTGACTGCAAGGGACATTTACCAGACCTTTCACTTTCCGAAGAAAGATGAATCCGGAGGCTACCTGGCCCGCATGCAGACTCTGTCTACCGAAATAAGTTTGTAATCACTGTGATGATCAATCTTTGCTTATAAGTCGCCTGTGGCTCTGGTAAATGATACATGATTCTCAAATCTTGTGGAGTGAATGAGCCAATGAGTTCTTGACCCTGAGTCTTAAATTGTCTGTTTGTAATGTCAGTGCTGTCCAGTACCCATTTAACCATGTCCGTGTATGGAATAATTTTGGGCCTCGCCGCTATCCGGTGCAAGAACGAGCAAGCTAGCTCTGTAATAAATGCCTCAGAAGACCCATGTGAACCTACAATAGCTGTAACCTCCATTACTCTGGGATTCTTTTCCTCAAGTAGACTGTACATGCCTTCCCAAGTAATAATACCAGCATGTTTGTTACAGGTGGTGTCTGTATACAAGGGCGTCATTTCTTTATCTTCAGAACTTGAAGCCTTGTCTTTCTTTCCCATAATATCCTGAATACTACTTTTTATAGTTCTCTGTTCTTTGTTCCTGCAGTTTACGAATGAAGTGAGAATAATGACAAGAAAAAGGTATGAGAAAGCTTTTAAATGCCGAAGACATATAAAATATACCACCTTACGTGAAATTCTTCTTCGATCATAACAAAACCATATTTCATTAATGATTGACAACCAATTCATTGATTAACATTAAAGCGCATAACCTGGCCTCGATTTATGGAAAAAAAAATTTCGTACAATGAGCCACAAAGATTTGCGATAAGGCGATCTGCGATTTGCTTCGCAATATTGCAGATCGCAGTATCACAGATTGCAATCTTGTGGAATCGCAATATCACAATACCGCAATATCGCAAAATCGTTGTATCGCAATATATGACAATCATCTGTTAATGTTTTTTCTGCGAAATGCAATTTGTGATATGCACCATTGCATATCGACATTTTTGAGGTTTTGTAAGTGATATTTGAGGCATGCGATGCGATGACTGTTTTTAGTGCGTAGTTTTGCATTGCGATCTCGAAATCTTAGAATTCCGATTGTAAGGAGGTATCCATTACCTCTTTGCGATGCAATATTCCTTTAAGGAATGATTTTTATTCTATCTTATCATAAAACTTAAGTTTTTTAGATTTTTCAAGGGGTATTCTCCTAAGTCTATGATAATAAGTTTTATTGAAAAAAAAGATATACAAGAACTAATCGATTTTTAAATTTTTTGACTAAGGGCCCCCACTTATTTAGTATTAGTGATAATACTAAATAAGAAGGGGGGTTGTTGCTGGCCACAACAGGAAGCAAGGGAGCAGCTGGGATAGTTCATGTTTCGACACCACTAGTAGCATTCCCAGCATTAGGTCTGGGGTTGCCACCGGCGGTAGGTCCTGAACCAGACATGATGAAGGTGAAAGGTGGAGGAGAACCGGGGATAGAACCAGAAGGGGAACCCAATGAACCAGAAGCAGAGCCAGAATGGGGACTCGATGGAGGACGAACATCAACCCTACGCAGTGGGGTAAGTCGTCCTAACAGAAATTGAGGATGAAGGCCTTGGAGTCTCTGGGATAAATGTCTTGGGGGCATACTGATGGTAAAGAGACACAAAAGAAAAAAATGAAGAGAGGGAAACAAGGGCAGGGTGGTGAAGGATTGATTGATTACAATTTTGAAAAAAGGGCAAGGAGGTGAAGGATTGATTGATTACAATGTTTTAGTCTTCGCCTATTGGTGTAAAATAGACGCTCTTTACTTAGGGTGTGCGTGTATGTGATAAGTGTGTTAATTTTAATTAAGCCTAGAAGTGTGGAGAGAAAAAAGAAAAAATATGTTGTATAACTGTAAATAATTATGAAAATGATTGTAAAGGAAACTGAATGTGATAGTAAAATAAATAGCTAAAGATGCATCAATTTAAACCCAAGAAGGAGGGCTTCCCAACAACTAGTATATAGGTGGGAAAAATCTAGAAAAAACACAAAAAATGGCCAATAGATCTAAGGTTGGGAGGGACAGGGATCTAAAGGTCAGATCTGCTAGAAATAGGTGCAAAAAATAGCAAAAAACCAGAGGGAATAATGCTAGAAAAAAGGTGGCGAAAGGCTACAACCTGAAGGGAAATGGAGGGGACCTTAAAGGAGGACAAGAAGAAACTGAAAAGAGCTGTTTTGGATGGGTGAATAACTGATCTGAAATGAATATGAAAGTACAGGTTCAGATCTGAAAATGGTTGTAAACACAGAAATCTTAGAAGACCTGCTTCAGATAAACTCCTCCTAAAAAGGTGGAAGTGCATTGAAGCTCTAAGGGGCTTGGTTTCTACTTTGACGAGTAAAAATAAGCAAGTATAGGTCCAATACGGGTGAAGAGGGAGGTCAAACAACCCTGAACAGTGGCCCAGAAAAACCCAGAAAAATCACAGAAAAATTCCTACAAAAGTACAGGTCGCAGTTTCTAACCTGTTTTTTGCTGAGGTCGTAGGTTTCAGGCTGTTTTTTGCTTCTTGAAGGCTAAGGTCGCAGGATTTGGCCCAAAAAGTGTAACCTGCACTTCCAAAAATTTCGGGAGCAGATTTCAGAAAAATTTGTGTCTCTGTTGTAACTGATACTTGTTACCTACGTAATGGAACATAAACACGCGGAAGTAAGAATTTTTACTATTTTAGGGTTTTAAAGGTTAAAAACAACATCAAGAAATGAAAAATAAGAAGCTAAAGAAAAACCCTAGGTGTTGAAGCAACTCATCATGTAGGGATCTGAAAAACAACAACGGTCGTAATTATAAACCCTTGTGGAGTCACCCATTATTAGTGTGAATTCTTATCGCAAGCGTAAAAAAAAAACACACTTTAGCTATGCATAACAAACAACCCTAACATCAAAGAAGGATTTCAATTTCCTTAGATATGCAGTTAGTGATTAGAATAAATGCTAAAAAAATCAAGATCTATGCAGTTAAAGACATTATACAACAAAAAATAAGCAAGAGTTACTCCATGCATCCAATGAACAAGATAATAATTTTTAAAGAATTTTTTGTATTATGACATCCGGGAAGGGCACATAGAAAGATGTTACCAGTCCCCCTCAATGGGATGGTTTCTTGTATGTCCTCAGTGCTTCATATTTAAGATCTCTCTCTCTTGATGGTGAAGAAAACCCAAACAAAAATGGAACTCAAGTGGAGTTCACAAGCGAAAAGTAGAAAAATATGACAATGATGGAGGATCAAAGTCAGACCAAAAGTATAGATCCAGAGTGATCTTTTGGAAACAAAAGGTAGTGAATGAATGGAAAAACCCTTCTATTTATAACAAAATATTGAGTTAGTCTAGATATTGGTGCATAATTAAAATATTATTAACCAAATCTAGATCCAAATTTTATGGAATATTTTATTATTTTTGTTGGAGGGAAAAAGAATTTGAATTTGGTCAAATCGCTTTATTTGTAAATAAGAAATAAATAAATTATTTGTTTATTATTTTAAGAATGTAGTTGATTAATAATTAAATAAATAGTGATTTATTCAATTATTTATAAATGATTTAGTCAAATTTAACAAGGAATATTATTTAAATAGTGTTTTAAATCATTATTCCTAGAAAATAATAAGATAAATAATGATTTATCTAATTAATTTTCCTGTTTTGGGTTAAATATGACCAATAATATTAATTAAACTATGGCTTAATTAATCATCCTATGAGGAAAATCAAACAAATAAGGATTTATTCAATTATTCCTCATGGTGTTTCCTGTTTAGACCAGAAACAACTTAATAAATTATGGATTATTAAGTTATTTTTCATAGTGAAATAAATTTTACTATGGTAAAATTGGTCTTACATGGTGTACTTTGGTCCATCTAATAATAACAGGTTAGATGACAAAAAATTGGTGTAACATATACATCCAAGTCAAAAGAGGGGCCTTAATGTTGAAAGATAGGGTTCCATAGATAACCAGAGTTCCCCACCGAGATAGATCTTCACATCTCACCTTATTGATGACTTTAGAAATAGTCAAGAGCAGGCATAGACAAGAGTACAACTCAGCCATTGGCATAAGGGGATACCACAACCCTGAGGTGTCTGACTTAGGTGATGTTCCAAAATTATTTATTCAGGGTAGGACCTTTATTAGTAAACTGAGATATGATGATCGAAAATACATGAAATAAAATTAGACTAAGTGCAAATAGAAAAAGCGATACTAGGGCTACGAAAGAGTATGAAATAGAAAACATACAAGAAAACTATAGTACAAGGATGTGGAATAACTACGAGAGATGATAGTTGAAATATAATTTAAGGTCATGGCCATTTACAGGGAGGTGCTCAACTTTCACTTATAAGGTTTTTAAACAGTAGGTAGGTTGGTCAATTTTCTCCTTAACTTGAAAAGGTCCACTCCACAAGACCTATAAATTTGTGTGATTTCCTTTTTCCTCATGAGATTTGTCCCATATAAGAACTAGGTCAACTATGTTAAACTTATTATTCCCTATAGATTTATTATCGAACCACCTCTTGACTCGGCCTTGGTGTATGAAAAATATATCCCTAGCATTTTGTCTTTCTTCCTTCAATTTGATAAGAGTGTCAATTTGGCTTTGCATGGTAGGAAAAGGTGTGCCTCACGACTCTTGCAACAACTGGAGAACAGGTAAGTATATGTTTGGCAGTAAAATGAATTATTTTTGGTAGACTAGGAAATTATTGAAGGTCCCAAGATATGGTTTCAGGGTGACACGATCATCCCACAGGGCATTGGTTAAGACATTGTGCCAATTTTTTTGGTGTGACAAAAAGATTTTATGGATAATGAAAATTAATTTTTTGTTGGCAGAATCTGCTAAACCATTTCCTTTGGAATAATAATTAGTTGAATGTTTCAAAACAATATCATTTTCCAAAGAAAAATCATATAACTTCAAAGACAATAAAGAAGTATCACTATCAAAATTTAGGGAGGTTGGAACGTCAAGGATGGTTACAATGTGTTTATTAATGAAAGATATTACCTCTTGATCATTGATTTTTTATAACGATATGGCTTCCACCCACCTTGTGAACTAATATATGGCCTTGAGAATGCACCTGTGTTGTTTTGATGAGTGTGACACAATCTCCCCATTGAAATCCAGTCCCCATTGTTGAGAAGGTTCTTCCATTGTCATGGATTGGAGTGGGGTAGATGGCCGAGACTCTATTCCAATGCACCTTTGGTATTGATAATTTTTTAGAATATGCATGGAAATCCCTGAAAATGGTTGGCCAATAGAAACCAACTCTCATCATTTTATGCATTGTGGTATCTTCGACGTAATTTCTCCCCGTTGGTCCATCATGTAGCTCCTTTAACACCCATTAGGATTCATAAAATTCCAAGCATTTGAGAAATATTCCATTGTGGTGTTTACGAAACAACTTTCCTTGTATCAACTCATAATATGCAAATTTGAGCCTCAAAACCCTCTTTTGTTTCACAAACAAGGTAGTAGGAAGCATCCTTGTCCTAAATATTTCTTCAGATCTTCATACCAAAATGAAGAGTCGTGTGTTAATGTGAGTACGTTTTGTTACATCTCAATCTCGTGATACCAACCTTATAATTGTTCATTTTCCTGGTTTGCGGCTTCACCCAATAGTTTACATAACCCATTACCTTTGATTGTGTTATTAATCTTGAAATACAAGTCATATTCTTGAAGGCAATTCATCTAGATAGCTCTTAGTTTACCCAGCTCTTATTGGAAGAATTATGACCTAACAATAGGATGGGAAATGAATACTGTTAACACTGGAAAATCGTACAGTAGAAGATGACATCAACTAATGTCGAGCCTAAGGATTTACAAGGCAGGAACACATTATGGAATTAAGAAGCATTTAAAATCTCTAAAGTTTTGAGAAAATTAGATTTTAACTAGTCATAAATGTTGAATTGCATGCTTTATCCTTCGAGAAGAGCACCTTTTTTCCTGATAAGTGCGCATTCCTAGAAATGGAAAAAAATCGCTTTCCGGGACCACACCAAGCAAAGGAAAGTTACTCCTTATGTGAAATCCACCTAAGGACAGCCACCAGTGCCTCCTTAGACACTATGTGAGCACACAAAAGAATATTTGAGCACACAATGGAATCACACCTCTCCCTTGGGTCACTATCCATCATGTACCAGGGGAGGGAAGGAGGATTTGAAACTCACTTATATAAAGCCCCCAAGAGATGAAGAAATGGTGATCACATTGTTATGCTAGCCAAAGTTGCCCAAGAAAAACCAGTAGTGTGTGTGACTCGGAGCTAGAGCTAAAGAGGACTCAATAGTTGGCCACCCAACATCTTATTCCACCACAGCATAGAGAGAGAGGGAGACTGCATCAGAGGTAGAGCTTGGAAGGCAACATCCTTGCATCAAGACCTAGAGCCATTACCTAGGGGCCCTTTGGAAAGTGGGTAAAATTTATTCTCCATTTCAAATGTTTAATAAGAAGAGGCCATCGAGCCATTTTTTGCATTATTATCATTTTGACTCTCTATATAGCTTCTATATATTTTTGTTTTAGTTTTAGTTTAACCAGAGCATACTTTAGCATACTATTTCGACTAAGTTTTATTCTTTTGAGCTCCCTAACTTTCTGCTTGTTATCAATAGTTTAAAGAGTAGACCACACTCTTTAAGCTAGTGCGATTTCATACACTCGTGTGACTAATCCACCACAATAGGATTGGCGACTCCACTGACGTGTTCCAAGTTTATGTGGTTGTGCCATATTTTGCAGGAGACCCTTTGTCTATGCTGGAGTGGAGCTGCCAATCCTCTTACCCATCTTGCAGTCCGTAGACTCACTTAGGTGATATATTGAAGAAGTCAGCTCCTAATCTTTTTACTTTCATGATTTTTGCGCATATTTTTTCCTCACAAAGGCGCATTGTGCGCGTTCAGGACTGACCTGCACGCAGGAAGGCGCACCTGTCAAGTTTTTTTGCGCGCAAATTGCAGACCGAGATTTTGTTTCTTCCCATATTCTGCATTTTTTTGCTTGTAAATGTGTTGGGCAGCCCCTAATGTATTTTTCACCACTTATGTTGATACCCCACAGCTTCTGAGAAATCATTTCTTGCTGCTTTCTGTAGGCATAGTGTTAGTTTTCATTTAAGTTGGTATTTGCAAAAAGTGTCACAAAGTCTAAGTAGGGGGTGAATTAACCATTGATTTTCAAACAATTTATGTTTTTTCAAATTCTAGTATGCACACTTAGTTTAAATAGTCTGAGTAAGTGGCCCAAGACCACACATGCAGAAGCTAGTGTAGAAATTGTTTAGTTTAAATTCAATTTTTTCATATAGGAAATTGCAGGACTAGGAGTGAATTTCCAATTAGAGCAAGTAATCTCTATTTTCTTTGCACCTTTTGGTGACCCTAGAAAAGCATATGAATTATCTACATTTGTGATTCACCATCTCCCTTTAGTTACTCACATAGACTAACTAGGAAGATCTGGAAGCAGCCCATTATCCGCAAATGTTTTCCATTTGAGCTAGGAACAACCTCACATAGTTTAACTAGGGGAATTTTGTAAAAGATCAATGATATCCATATGTTAAAATTATGAGATTGTTCACCATACGCCCACACACACTCACCCACTAAGCAAAGAAATCCACCTAAATTTAACTTAAACCAACTCACTAAATTCTCCCCACATGGGCCACAAAAGAATTTATAGATTAAGTTGGGATCAAGGGGGTAGGCATCTAATAAGCCACCTTGATCACACTTCAATTGAAACATAGAAGTTGTGTATTTAGGAAGCTTTAAAATCCACCTATCAGCCCACGGAAAAGAAAACCCGAGCGCGGCAGAGACCTGATTCAGAGGGGGTTAGGCTTAGGCACAGTGCGTGCAGTATCAGTTGGGGCTAACTGACCCGGATGATACTCGGTACTGTTAGCTAACTACCAAGAGGCCCAAGAATTGAACGCTCATGTGGGACGATGGTTCTTAGTGGCCAAAAACTACAGCATCCTTTACCCTATAGGTGATGGTGCAGGCAAGCGCCAGGCCCTCTACCCTTACCTTGGTGGATTCTCTTCGGCTGACTAGGGGCGTCGCCAGCTCTTACAAGATGTTGTGCCAGAACTCGCAAGAAATATTCTCAAGGCGCAGTTAATTTTGAGTGTGTGAGGACGTAATAGGTCTTCTAGGATTTTGAGTATCACGGGCAAACCAACAAAACCATTTTTTGCTTGATTGATCACATAGATTAAGTTAAAGGGAAAATTCATTTCAATTTCTCTTTGTTTTATGTATGTGGCCATAAATTTTTCATGATCATAGAGTTAATCCCTTTGAAAGTCTTCCAAAACCTAACCTGGTCGACACCCAAACAGTTCCAATGAAACCTCATCGGTCCAGGCGTCTTTTGGACCTCCCCCCATTTTTGGGAGGGGTTCCAGGTCTTTCGTTGTTTAGGTGTCAAAGACGAAACATTACCACAACCGTCGGTTCATCCTTTCTTGGAGCAGCCTTAGTTGGGAACCCTAGTTGGTCTCCCAACACCACACCGCACACCACTCCCCCCTCGTCCCCTGGGGGGTAGAGAAGCGCATCCCATATGGGAAGCCAGTTGAATTCACAACAGGGTATGTCACAGAATAACCATCGCTCTAACCAAAACTTTGTGTCTTCACACGTTTCCATGGCTTCAACCTCCCAGTCACCCTTCTTAGCGGCGTTGAATCTACCCAATTTAAACAAGATCACCAATGACCCATCGCACACGACCCCAATTCACCTCCCATACCCACAAAGCTCCCTTCAGACATACCAAATTTTGAAGGCAAGCAAGCGGAAGACCCAGGTAATCATATAATGACCTTTCACCTGTGGTGCTCATCAAATAGCATCATTTAAGATACTATTCGATTGAGGCTATTTCAACGCACTCTTAAGGGAGTGGCTGCGAAATGATATGTGGAGAAACCTCCTGCTTCACATAGAACCTTTAACGCCCTTGCTACTGTGTTCCTCACATACTTTCAGTTTCCCATTCACCATGATTCAGGAATGGAATTACTGACCCATTTCAAACAATCCCCCTCCATCCATATCTCAGAGCATCTCCATGAATGGAGGCAGTGTCGCAGTTTATGCAAAGCTAAAATAGATGACCTGATCCTTTTAGATTTATTTTTGAAAACTTTGACACCAGAGATTTAAAAGGATGTGGCGCAGGGCAACCCCACATTCGAATAGGACGTAATCAGTAAAGCCCCGCAGCTTGAACTAATCTACACACAATCAAGATACATCTACAATATCCTGCCTAACGCTTCGCACCTGCAATATTATCAATAATTTTCAGGCACGTATAACTCTGCAGATGGACTAATTAGGTTAATGACCCAAGGGTACCTAGGTATCAGCATTCAAAGTCCCGGTTAGACACATGGTTCTACCCAGAACATGTCTCAACCCAGATTTCAAAGTCATCATATGCCATCGCAAAATTTGACTAATAGGGCGCAAACGTATCACCAAGTAGAACCTTATCCTCCGGTTGAGAGGACCTAGTACATAGGAAGAAATTCTGATGGAAGAGCTCCCACCCAACGGCCAGGTGCAAACACGGGACAGAATTATGCTCAATCCCATGCACACAACACACCTATGCAAAACAATGCACAGGTGCAATTTTTGCAGCCGTCCCAAAATCAACCACACTAGTATGATTAGGAGAACTATCCTCCTAAAATGGTTAATAAAAAGACAAAAAAAAAGTCTAAAGGGAACCCTGGATAGGGGGGCAGCAACCAACAGCACCCACCGCAATCTCAAGCTAGAGGTAACTCCAATCAGAATCAGAACCAGGAGCCAAGCCTTGCTCAAAGGCAAGGAAAAAGGCCACCTCTACGAACAAACCATTCTTGTTCAATATGTGGTGAGTACAGGCACTATACTCACCACCGTCCTGAACTCCCTAGGCTTAAAAAGCTACAGAGTAACTGAGGACAAGGAGGATCTTTCCAACAAAATGTGGTGATGCAAGAACCTTTCCCCCATCAAGGGACGGTCAACACTCAGCAACAAAACCCAAACGATTCTGGGAAAATCAACCATGAGGTCCACATGGCTGGGAAGAAATGTTTTTCCAAACTTAGAATTGCTGCTACGACACCCCACCAGACACCAATACATCAAGGGCTAGTACAAGTGCACCGACTGCACCTTTAACCATTCCAAACATTCCAACAGAACTATTTCCAAAAATGGTAAAAGGGCCTAATAGGCGAACATCGTAGACGATTTAGCTCAATCACCTACTGTTATGTCCACATTGGAAGAACTACAGTCATGCCCCAAGCAATGGAAAGCCCTACTTTTCGCGTTAGGTGCTATCAACCCTATCGATACGCACATGATGGCTTTTGACTTGGACAAAGCCACCCCTAGGCTTCCCTTCATGGTCACCTTCCAGATACCAATATCGGTACAGAATATTACTATTCATCGACGTGTCATTGACGAGTGTGCATCCACATGCATCATGTCAAATAATGTGTGGCAGAAGTTAGGATCCCCCGAACTCAAACCTTCCATCATCACACTTAGAGCGTACGATGGTCGTCCCTCGACCCCCGTTGGCCTCTTCCAAAATCTACCGGTCTGCTTAGCCGAAAAGACGGTCCACATAGACATCGAATTCTTCGACACTCACTTGGATTACAATATACTCCTTGGGCAGAGTTACATGTACGTCATGTCTGCCATAACATCCTCCGTCTTCCGCATCATGATGTTCCTCCACGAGGATTGAATCATTACGGTAGACTAGCTGACGCACAGTGAAAAGCATCCCCTAACCAACATGGATGTAATTCTTCCCTATGTATATATAGCCATAGATGGTCTTTCAGGGTATCAAGAATATGGTCCTGTCCAATTCAAACTGTTGCCTGTCCTAGGGTCATTCGTAGGAGATCCTCCCATTATCCCTAAGGTGTCACTCTATGCCACAGGGGCCCCGGTGTGCATGGTGTCCACATCAAGTGCCGAGGCACGTCAGGACACAGAATCAAGAAGTAATGACACTAAGGCATCAGCCACAACTGCCTCTCTAGCCTACGCCGACTCCCAAACCCTTTTCCTCTACCCATCTCCTGGATTCGTCTCCCAGCAGATTTTGGCGACACTGGTGTTACCCAACATATAGTTGGCATTCCCAGTCTGGTACCTCATTCCCCCTTCCAAAACAGGAGCCATAAGAATTAATATCATAGGGTTAAAGCCCCTCAATCCTAAGGAGCCCGAACCTACCCAAGAAACAGTCGCAACCACCCCCACAAGGGAAGCTCCCATTGCGAAACCGGTTACCACGGCCAAGAGAGTAAAGAAAGCAGTAACCCTCACCATGCAAAGGGAGTCATCAGCCTGTGCTATATGTGATATCATAGGCCACCCTACCCACATATGTCCGGAGTTGGATGAGTTAAAACCACTCCTTGGCTCTGAAGTAGACATCTCGACACCGCGTTCTCGTAAAAAGGAACCGGCCACAAAAAGTATAGGCAAACCATTGCGTACCAATCATGCATGCACTCTCTGTGACACCTATGGGAACTATACCCACCATCGTCTAGAAATACCATGATATAGGGACGCCTTACACTCAATTGAGTGATCCTATCAAGAGGATCCCTCCGTCCAGTCTATCAACGACGAGCTGCGTACCATCCTATACTTACAAGAGGAGCATAGATTCGTAGAAAGACCCCCAGTAATGCCCATTATACGTTGAATGCTATGTGATGAACATGGCCACTACCTCGAAAAGTGCACCGCATTAGAGCTCATTCATAGATGGTATCCAATCGAAAGGGTTTACTATGTAGTACTACGGGCAGCGCAATTCACATGCCCGCTATGCACCGACAATCACCTCTTGGAGGATTGTCACTACATACCTCGCTTCTGGCTAGCCCTGGCTAGCCTCCACTCATCCATAGTTCATCTTTCCCAAGAAGACAATATGGATGTCAAGTCCATAGGAAACTAAATGACCCAAGCAGAGGAGATGAGCGATTCTATCATGTTCTTGTAAGCCGAAGAACAGCCTAGAAGGGAACCCCTAGTTACCCCTAACGGCACTTCATTAAACACACCCGCATTCACATTATGCAAAAAGAAAGACCATATAGTCATCCATTGCGTTGACTTAGTAGCATTGCAATGTTGGTTCCTTGCCTAGCCTCAGACCAAGCACGATGGGACCCCCATATCAAAGATATTTTTCCTGATATGTCAAGGTAATCATTATGATCGACATTGTACTTATGTCTCATAGATCTGTCTCACTATCTACATGATTAAAGTCGTAGAAAATAGAATGGATGATCTCTGGGAATGGCATAAAAGATACATCGCCGGCTCAACGTCCCCACCACCGCAATGGTGTGTCAAGTCTGATAATACCATGCACCAACCACGTGTACCCCAGGAAAAGCCTAGGATAACATGTAGCCTATGTGATCTAAATGATCACCGAGTCAACCAATGGAGAGAACTCAATCCCCTTGCAAATTGTCTCTGCATAGTCTCGTCTCTCCCTCAAGAGCTTCTCTCTAATCAAGAGAGGATCACACACACTTATTGCTGAATTTTCTCACACTTCCATCATATGTTAAAGTGTGCACATCTCCCCAAGCTGAGAGCAGATCGAGCGACATTAATCCTACCAGCTACCAAAGAGGAATACAAGTCTAAACCAACGACGCAGAAATGGAAGCAGAAGATGACCTCTTCTATGACAGACCCTTTCCAAGTGTCCACATCAGGGACAATGAGTAGCGTAGAATCTCACAATATCTACTCTGTCAGCGCTGTGATACCCTGCACCATTTACACTAGCCAAGATCACACACTAGAGGTATGCACGCTAATGAAAGCATTCAAGCACCTCTATGATGAGAAAAAATTCCACCTACCGAAAATTGACTATCCTAGTGGGAAATCCAACCTTATGCTCACACAGGACTCCATTACTGAGATCCTTCCCCTGCAGCATGCTAGTGAAAAAATTCACCACATAAGACTTGTATCATCGCACGCCCAAGATAGGATTCCAACCACCCCCTCGTCCCAGGATTTCCACTTTATTCCTGTCACAAAAGACCAAGATACCTTGTGCTTTTGCATTGATTTCTGCAATATCCCAAACTTGCACGCCACCATCGAACTCCTTGATGACACCCAGTCTCTAGAACAATGCCTAGTACAACTAGAGCTAGTTGACGAAAGTCGGCGACAATCACTGCAACACAATGAGGCCCATAAGAAAAGGGTGAAAGCATCATTCGACCGCCACATCACCCCTTGTTCATTTACTGAGGGAGAGTTAGTCCTTCGCTACGATGTCGCAAAAGAGGCCTTAGGGCCAGGAAAATTCGAAACCTTGTGGAAAGGACCCTATATCATCAAACATTGTCTCCGACAGGGGGCATACATCTTGAGAGAACCGAACGGGACCTACCTCACTAACCCCATCAACGACCTATACCTCAAGAAGTTCTACACATAAGGGCCCCAATAGCCCTTATCCCCAAGAGTTAGAGTACACAAAAATCCCAACACCAAAATATTTTTGACCTAAAGACCTATACGCACTCAAATTGCCACCATGGATCACCAACTTGAACCCTATTCTGGATTTGGTTATGGAGCATCTGATGGTCTCAAAACTTAGTTGCAGCCGCCTGGGCCATCTACCACCCTGACCGATCACCACTATGTTCAAACAGCGTGTGCATCGGATCAGCAACCAAAAATCAGGTGAATATGATGCCATTATCGGACTTATGTGCGAGGCCCTCCATCAGGGCATCTTCCATATGCATGTCTACCTCGATTCCTAGTTAGTAGTATCGCAGTTAAACCAAAAATTTGAAACCAAAGACGCAAACCTGTTTAGAAAATATTTGCATGCCAAAATATTAAGTAGACAATTTGATTACATTACATTTTCACATGTATCAAGGAATCAAAACGAAGCAGCTAATCGCATAGCTAACAATATCCTAGACTTGAATGCGTCTCGAACAAACCATCATACATAAAAAACCAAAAACATAGATATCCATTAGCATAACAAAAAATACATAAACCGAAATAAATAGCACACCATGTAGAGACGCAAAAAGATATCTCATATATATATATATATATATATATATATCAAAAAATATGTGTATCTGAGTACAAAAATAGTATTGTTGGTCCATTGGCCAGCCTGAAGATACAAAGGTAATAAAAAATAAGGGAAGCATCCTCATAACGGGTGCTTTCCCTGTGTACAAAACTACCCTATGGGGGTGCCCCCTCAAGAGGAGCACCTGGGCCCACCTCTGCTCCTGGTGCCACCACTGGAGCTGCTTTCGCCACTGTAATAGCTAACCTTCATAGAGTGGGTCGATAATCTCTCTCGCGCGCCATCACCGACTCTAGCCAAACCTCCTCAAAGTTGTCCATGAAACCTTGAGCAGGCATCCCCTAGGTCAAGCAGTCCACTCGACCCAAAAATTCCTCTAGAGCAGCCACCTAAGCCATAAGAATTGCAATGTGTGCCTCAGCTGCATCTGCACGAGCTCGCTCGGCCACAACGTCAGCTACAGCCGAGTTGTTTCCCCCACCAGAAGGGCCAGCACCATCCCCGCCAGGTCCACTGGCACCACCACGAGGTCCACCCGTGCCACCTCCCCCCTGACCACCACGAGGTCGTGGCAGATGATCGTGACCCACCAGTCAGGCCACTGGGTGTCCCACCTTGCCAACATCTACACAAGTAACCAAAATAATTTCAGTGTCAATAAAAAATCACATAAGTACATAAAAAATTGAACAAATGCAAAAGAATAGAACACATACCTGTAGGACCCCAAACATAACCAAAAGGGAGACTGATATCTGGATCACCCTGAAAGTCCATCCCCGCATACGAGTATGGCAAGAAAATCTACGGGCTGGCCTCAAACCAGGCCTCTGTCATTTCATTCCAATAACGACCCACCATGCCACCACCACCACGCAGCATCATCGGAGCCCACCTCGTCATGCAGGGTTCCCGCATCCCCCCAATAGGCACTGCCACAACGGGCCTTAACATCACCACCCTCTTGTACATAATGCTGCACAAGATGCTAGTGTATGCAAATGAGTTGGATCCACGTTGGACCCTGTTCAGTTGCAACACCATACCATCAAAACAGAAGCGGGCGAAATCAAAAAAATGCTCGCCCCTCAAGCGACGTAAAACTCCCACCTGCAAGCCCGTTGTCCGATGTGGAGCAAACAACCCCGCTAGTCGCACAATAATGGCCAAAGCACACCACACAGCCACATCTGTCACTGATGCAATATTGATGCACCCCTTAGTTAGAGGTGCACCACCACAATGCCTCCTCTGAAACTTGTCTAGGTTCACTCTCCCAGTAGGGAGTGGATACCTCAATGCCTCACCCTAAGGAAGTAACGCAGTCACGAAGTATATATCCGTCTACGAACAAAAAATCAAGTTCATCTCCCTCAGTACGAACATATTGCACTTCCTGCACCAATGTTGTATAATGTAACGTAACAATCGGTCCTGAGATAGAAGAAACTCGTTCTCAACAGATTTCAGAAGGCCCCATGCAGCCAACTGAGGGCATGCCCCAGCATCAACAGCTAGAGCGGCCCAGATATCCAACCAATGTCACTCTCTCCACACCAACCTGCCAAGCAACAAAGGCACCCATCAGTACAGAGAGAAACATCAAAATAGACAAAAAACAACCAAGTTTTTATGTCACCCTACCCTTTGTGTGCCTATTTCCTACACAAGCGTGCCCTTGCATGCAAAAATGAGGAAACAGCGTGCCCTTGCGTGTCTGTCCCTCAGAAATGCGCGCAAGGGGGGTGCCTCTTCACCTAGATCGCTCGCGCAATCTAGGGAAAAAAGTCCTTCTAAGGCCATACAAACCCAATTTGTATTGCCCCTGGCACCATCAAACTGGAAAAATTGAAATACAAGACGTCATGAAAGTTACCTTAGCATAATATCTCTAATCCCTTGTACACAAGCTAACCGCAGCAGCAAGAAAGGCTCTGCAATCACCTCTGATCTCCCAAAACTCAACAAGTACAAATTAATAGGATTAGGGCCATAACCCCATATTTATCGCCTTTTTCCTGAACTTCAGAGGTCGATAATAGGAGATCAGGAGGTCCATCCCACAAACTGTAAGTTTCACCATCATCAATATGCCATGACAAACGAAAGTGATGCCACACATTTGCTTTCCAGAAAATAAATTTTTCAGCACTGGAAGGTATGCACCCTCCCATCTTCCTTTCCAAAGTTCATGTCTTTCAATAACATTTTATGAAAAGAAGATGCTTTCACTTGAGGTATTTTTTTTTTGCACGAAGAATCTGCAAACTGTTCACAACACCATCCACTGAAAGTTCCGAAGTAGGTATCATTCTACCCTCAGCATGATAGAGTCCCAGAAAACTTTTCTTATCTTGAAATCATTTCTCCATTAGAAATAAACCATTGGGTCCTCATACATGACCACGTTTATCATCACCTCACCCCGCATATGATAAAATTTTGCGTTGGTCGGTAGAGCCTCCCCTCAATGGCACTCGTAACCCAAAGTAGACCATATATCACAACACAAGTGATGCCATGGCCATACCATTTCAATTCGGGAAGCACCTCATGTCCATCCATCTATCATGCATAAGGTCAAGTTTACCATTCAAACTCACAACCCCCTTCCCGGATGACCAGGTTGTACAAGAATATTGAAAGCGCACCTCTGCACATCACATATGGCCCACCATACCTCCATCAGCATAATCCCATCTGCGACATCCTCCGCTTCATCAACCCCACACATGATACCGGCCAATGGGACCCCTACCCCCAGCAAAACACCGTCCTCACACCTTCAGTGAGCGACCCTCTTTCATGTTTTGGGGTACCCATCTCTGTGTTTTGTACAAACCAAACCCCATTATTTTATTCTTTTGGTAAGTGTACAAAGACCGCAAACGATGCCCTTCGCCACTTCACCCTAAAATTTCATCTTTTCCCCCATGGCAGCAGTACCTCATTCCCCTTGATCAAAGTATTTCACCCCCATGCATGCACCATCCCGACATTCATAGCCAACCCACACCCGCCCTATAAGTCCTATCGACTCTAGGGATTTTCCCTTCATAAATAACTATGACTGCCGCCAAGATGCTCAAGTATACTTCGACCTCGGGCCACTGAATCCCCATCATCCATTTTCAGTCACCTCTCACCAACATGCCTATATTAAACTCATCACATCGAGGTCCCCAACCCCTCAGTTTGGTGACCCATGGTTTGGTTAAGGTTTCTTTTTGTCGACTTTGACACCTCTTTTCCAAAAAGGAAGCGGTACCTTGGATTACCCCTACCCATCCAAAGGGGTATCCTCATGTGGCACTGTGGGAGACATCATTGTGCACAGATGTCATTGATCCTCCTCACATTCGACCGCAGCAAAATCTTTCATGTCACGATGGTATATTTCATGTCGAAGACTCGTGCCTCCATAAGTGTCTCTGAAAACAATGCTTACACTGGAAGGTTCCAACCAGTACATATGCATACATTGCGCAGTGATATTCCATGTAAATATCATGCATATGGGTACCACATTCCACCTATCGTCAAAGAAAAAATTCCCCTGAGGGCGTCAGCGATCGTCGTCAACAACCACTAGCATCACTACCATAGTAGTGGCACAGACAGCACATGTATCTGTCAATTTTGTTTAACTAACCATATCATCACGAGCATGGGATATGCTCGCCTTGTTGAAATTTTGTAAATATGTTGTATATTTTTGTCTTCTTGCAGGGGGTCCCTTAGGCCATGGTTATCTCAGAAACGGTGCAAGGTGTTGTCATTTCCAAAATTCACACAGACCTCTCTCTCTCTCTCTCTCTCTCTCTCTCTCTCTCTCTCTCTCTCTCTCTTTGCGTAAGATACAGAAAATAAACTATAATGTATTTCGGCTATACAGTTATTCCTAGACCTCACACATTAGGGGGCAACTATTAACACTGGAAAATCGTACAACAGAAGATAGGAACACTTTATGGAATCAAGAAGCATCTAAAATCGTATCAACTAATGTCGAGCCTAAGGATTTACAAGGTAGGAACACTTTATGGAATCAAGAAGCATCTAAAATCTCTAAGGTTTTGAGAAAATCAGATTTGAACTAGTCATAAATGCTGAATTGCATACTTTATCCTTCGAGAAGAGCGCCTTTTTGCCCGATAAGTGCGCATTACTGGAAATGGAAAAAATTCGCTTTTCAAGACCACACCAAACAAAGGACAGTTACTCCTTATGTGAAAGCCACCTAAGGACAACCACCAGCACCTCCTTAGACACTATGTGAGCACACAAAAGAATATTTAAGCACACAATGGAATCACACCTCTCCCTTGGGTCACTATCCATCATGTACCAAGGGAGGGAAGGAGGATTTGAAACTCACCTATATAAATCCCCCAAGAGATGAATAAATGGTGATCACATTGTTATGCTAGCCAAAGTTACCCAAGAAACACTAGTAGTGTGTGTGACCCGGAGCTGGAGCTAAAGAGGACTCGATAGTTGGCCACCCAACATCTTAGTCCACCACAGTAGAGAGAGAGAGGGAGAGTACATCAGAGGCAGAGCTTGGAAGGCAACATCCTTGCATCGGGACCTAGAGCCATTTCCTAGGGGCCCTTTGGCAAGTGGGTAAAATTTATTCTCCATTTCTAACGTTTAATAAGAAGAGGCCATCGAGCCATCATTTGCATTATTATCGTTTTGACTCTCTATATAGCTTCTGTATATTTTTTTTTTGTTTTAGTTTAACAAGAGCATACTTTAGCATACTATTTCCACTAAGTTTTATTCTTTTGAGCTCCCCCACTTTCTGCCTATTACCAATAGTTTAAAGATTAGACCACACTCTTTAAGCTGGTGCGATTTCGTACACCCGTGCGACTAATCCACCACAACAAATACTGTCACATGATTCTTTAGGATTCAGGGTCAAAATTGTTTAACTTCTTTGTAGATCTCGTATGCCTATTTATCCATGTTTGGATAGTTGGGCTTTGAACCTTGTAGTCTGACACTCATGAAGGATATGGGCCTCTCATAATCGTTACCATCCTTTTGCATAATCACAACAACTAGGGATGAATCTAAAGCAAAAGTATAGAGAATGAAATATTTGCTGAAGTCCAACCTATGAAGAGAAGGGGCTTCAGTGATGGCCTTCTTGATATAGTTAAATGCTTCCTTTTCTTCTTAATTCCATTTGAAACCTGAATCCTTCTTTATCATGTCTTTTAAGGGCTTAACGATCTTGGAAAAATCATAAATAAACTTACAAAGGAAGTTGATTTTACCTAGGAAATATTGCATACCCTTCTTATTTCTTGGGAGTAGGATCTGCACACTATATTTCACATGTTCAAGATCAATAGTGACACCACTTTTGGTTACAATATTCCCGAGAAGTTTGCCTTCGGATACTGCAAATACAAGTTTCTTGCGGTTCACCCATACTTTGTGCAACATTTAAATATTTGTTTCAGATGATGGATGTGATATGATCATCTCCTTGAAAATATTGTGACCAATCATACTATTGTGCTTTGACCAATCATCCCCTTGTAAGAAATGTCCATTTCCTTTTGGAATGTGGCTTCGACGTTAATGATGCCAAAGGGCATGCACCAAAATGTGAATGTTCCTCGTTTTGTTTTGAAAGTTGCCTTCAAACGATCCAATTTGGCAACCAAAACCTAGTTATACCTAGAGAAATCATCGAGCAAGGAGAACATTTCAGATCCAGATAATGTTTGAAGGATTTGATCCATAGAGGGGACCAGATAATTGTCTTTATCTGAAGCCCAATTTAAATTCTATAAATCGATGAATACCTAGATCTCACCAGAATTCTTGCGTACGGGGACCAAATTTGAGACCTAACTAGAGTGCTTGAATTTAAAAATAATGTGTGCATCCAGGAGCTTCTTCAGTTCCTTATGAATAATGGGTTCAAGTGTGGGGTGTAATTTCCTTAGTTTCCACTGCAAGGGATTGACCTCGTCATTTATAGGTATAACACGTTGGATGATTTGGGTATCATACATCTTTAGATCATTGTACATCCTAGAAAATGTGTCTCGATATTTTATGAATAGACTAATGAATGCTTTCCTCTCATTTGGTGAACATCCAACACCTAGATTGATAAAATTGGGTCAAATTTTGTCTCGAGATTGATTTTCTATTGAGAGCATGGAAATTTGACCCTTGGTATTTGGGGGGCCTAGAAAAATACTTTTCAAATCAAACAAATTTTCCAGTGTAACAACACCTTTGGGCATGTTGTTTCCCTTGCGTTCTACATATTCTTCTTGTAAGGTTGTGTCATGCTCTTCCTCATATATTTCCATGTCCTTGAACACATCCACATTAGCCATAAAATCGGGTATCTGTTGATCATATTTGAAAACACACAAATGAGTTACGTTGTCTAGAAAAACAGGTTTATAAACAATTTCAATAGAAAAACCATCTCTCAGGTTTAAAAATAGCTGCAACTTTAGCTAAAGTTTCAGCAGCGGCATTATTGATTCTAAGGATGGTTTTAATACCAAAATCCTTAAAGGAATAAATTAGTTGTCATACATATTTTTGGTATTTCTTTAGATGTGGTGATAGAAAATGAATAGTATTTCATACCTACCTCATGATGATTTCATAATCACGAATCAAATTCAAACATTCAACTTTAATATCAATATCTTTTTTGAGCCCAAGGATCAATGCCTCGTATTATGCAGTGTTGTTAGTGCACTGAAATTCTAACCTACAATAAATTAAATTTTTTTTTTGGGGGGGGGTCCATCAAAATACATCCAACACCATCTCCATCTTGAATCTTAGACCCATCATAATATAAGGTCCAAATTTCATTACTACTCACATCTATGTTAAAATTATTTACATCTATGGTATATGTTTCATTAGCATCAACTGGAGGGAAAGGAAAGAGTTATAGTTAGCACTCAATGTTTGACTCTAGAAAGCACATTACCAAATCTTCCTGGGTCAAATTAATTGGTTCATTCAGTGACCATATGTTTCATATAGGGTTCGTTGTTGACCCTAATCTGGTTTTTCTTACCTTTATAAGGAAACCATAAGTGGGATAAATCAGTTGCAAATTATGTTTGTAGCTTGCTCGACCAGTCCCTACTAAGAAATAGTCCATACGCTTTTGGAATTTCAACAACCACTATGTCAATGCACTAGTGCACCCTAGTATCAGAAGACAACCTAATTATCATGTTTTTTAGTTCTCCCACTACAAGGACTTGAGACCTATCCAATTGAATGATTTTGTCATTTTTATTCTTAGGTTGGATGTTCAATATTTTACAAATTGATAAAGGCGTGACATTAGTTGATGCACCTGAATCAATGATACAATTGTGCATGTTGTAATGGATGATCTCAAACATTAGAAGAAACAGGGGAGTTGAGCCTCTTGAATTTCCATTCGCAATAATGAAAATGGATTGGAGGTTAATTGAAGTTTTGGGTTGGTCGGGTGAGCTAGCCTTTGAGGATGAGGCAGGCTTGTTGGTTTAGGATGTTGACAAGTTCATAAAGTGAAATGTTATATCATGTATTTTTCATATCTTCTATGATGTTGTATTGCATATATGACTTCACGGTTTCTTCTTTGGATGCCTAACAAGTAGAAGGGAATTTCACAGAATTAACAAAGGTTTCTAGAATCGGGGAGTTTCCTTTACCACTCACTGATGTACCTTTCAAAGTTTGGTTGGACATACTCTTGGGAGTAGAGGTTGAAGGTTGATTTTAGTTGTTCGGGAGGGGTATTCTTCTTAACATGACCTTACTCTTTTCCTCCAATGTCGAATATGCTACCAGCCCCTTAATCCTTAGATCGAAAGTCTTCGACGACTTAGCAGAAGGGGTGTCTCCTATGTTGGCTTCTTGGATGGATTGGAATTCTCCTACTCGAATGACCTCAAAACATACCACAACGAAATTGACATTATCATCCTAGGGGGCGGTTTATTCTTCAATATCCTTTGACTCCTCCTCCTCATTCCCAATTGTTTGATGTTCAAGCACCTTGGTAACCATCGAAGGCATGTTATGTATCCATTGCAAACATGTCTTTTCTGAGTGAGCAGCTTAGTGAAAGGTGCAGTAATTTTCCATACCTAGATCCTCTACGTTGAAATTCACATTGGAGCTCTGAGCTGACTTTTCCAGGGGATTGTTGTTCCTTCTAAAGAAAGGATTAGCTAGTTTACTTCCTAATGAAGATTCACTAATTTTCCTCTTCAACTCAGAAATATAGATGGTTAATTGCTTTGGATATTTGGTTAAACCCTTGAAATCGAAAGATTCTTTATCTTTATCACTAGAATTGCTAGTTTAGGCTTTGGATTTCTTGCCTGTTGACTTGGAATCTTCTTGCATGTCATTTTCAAGAGATCCTATGGAAAGTAAGTCCTTTTCTAATGCAAGAGCTTCTATGACGTTTTTAACTAAATTAGCCTTAGCTTCTTGATTGGCAAACACAACAACATCGCGCAGTTGAGCCTTGGTATAATAATCAACAATGATATAATCATCAAGAGCCACATCCACTAGGAACTTATTAAAAATAGTATTGAACCATTTTTTAAAGTATTTAACCTTCTCCTTCTTATGGAACTTCAACGTGTTTAATTTGTTAAGGATCATGGATGGTGTCTTATATTCGGATAACATTTCGAGGAATGTTTTTAAAAAATCACCCCGATTCCATATGGAAGCCACTGACAAGGAGTGATACCATGTGGCTGATTTTTTTTTAATAGGGTGTAAGGGAAAGGTTGGTGAGAAACATCATCATAATAAACCCTAATCATTTGAAAGGCTAGGTAAGAATTTTTGATATGGTCTTCATGTGTGGTTCCATTTTCAGGATCAAACTTCAAAATATTTTTCTCAAGGTGTTGAGGCATGTCATGAAGTGGGCCTCGGATACCCAAAGGAGATTGGGCCATATAATTTAAAGGCTGGCGACAGTCCATAATTAAATTCACAGTATATAATGAAAATGCATGTAAGAGGCGAGAACCCTGTCCACATCTCTAGAAATTTTATCCCGTGATTGGATATTAATGTGAATCTATACTTTGTCATTTTGGGTAGTTATCCAATCCTTCATGGGAAGAGTTTTCGGTGCCTATGGATACTTGTTATTCCACTCATGAATTTCGTTAATATTCATGGTATCATTTTTTAACATGGTGGTATTTTCCTTCATGTTGGTCTGTATGGCTAGGAAAGGAGACAGTGTCAGTGATGTAGCTTCAACATATCCTCATAGACCTCGACCATGGTTTATTTAAGAGTCTCAAATTCCTCATTGATTGAAGCTTACAAATCCTTCATTCTTCAGTGAGCTAGGTGTATGGATTTATTATCTTCCTCAATTCTCTTCCTATATCCATTTGCTTTGGAAGCTCTTTGTTTAGACACATAGAGATTTCCCTGAAATTTTGTAATATATTTTCTCATTCTTCCTACATTAAACTTAATTTCAGTTACAAAGGTAGTTCCGGTTGAATAAATCATATTGGGATTTATTGTGGTATCTAGGACAATCTATTTCTGTGGTCATAGAGGCTTTGTGGGGTTCCTGGCATAATACTTCATTCTTTCATGAATAATATTACGAATGCCTTGGTCAAAAGTAAGTATTTTTAGGTCCAATACCACTTCATCTACCTCATTAGGAATGCCCAATTCCTTTAGGGGAAAGTATCCTCCAGTGATGGGGGTGGATGGAGAAAAATCTAATGGAGGAATCACAACCTGCAAGTCAAACTCTTGGTGTTTTTGTTGTTGTTGGAGATCTTACTTGACTTTCTTGTTGATTTATTCATCTCATCTTCTTCTTGCTTTCTTTTTTCCTCTTCATATTTCCTCCTTTTTTACTCTTACATTCTTTTCTTTTCATTCTCTTCCCTCTCCTTATTTCTCTTGATTTCTTCCTCTTGCTTTTGTTTCCTCTCAAGTTCTTCCTACTCTCGCCTATTCTTTTATTCTTCCTCCCAGTCCCTTTGTTCCTCTTCTTCCTTTTTTATTCTTTCTTCATCTTATTTCTTTGTTTTACTTCATCTTTCTATTGCTTCCCTTGAAGGTCCTCGAGTTGTTGATCTCCTGATTTCTATGATTGTTTAATCTATTCTTCCCTTTTCCTCTTCAATTATTTATTTTGTTTGGCCAGGGTGACATTTTTTCTTCTAGAGTTTTGTTATCCTCATATTCCCCTTGCTCACTTGAAGGGTCTTCTGATTCTTCGCATTTGTGCTTTTTTAGTTCTCCTCCTATATTTTTTTGCTGCTTTTTTCTCTTGAGTGAGGCTCACCTAGATTTTAGGGTTATGTTTTTATGTGATTTCTCAGCCTACTTGTCCTCATCTAGTTGTTTTGTACCAATTCTTGAATTTATCTTCATGGCAGTATTTTTTGTGTGGGTATGACAAGTTAAATTTTTCTTTCTTACAGTGTGTTGCTACCATCCCCTTGGGGTCATATCTTAAGTGACTTGGGGTCAAAAAGTAAAATCCCTTCATATATTCGACCTCTGCTTCTACCTCCTTAAATATTTCAATGGTATAAACCCTAATAGTGAGAGGGAAGGTGGGCCAAGGAATGTTCTCACTTTACTTAGTGTATTTGAGAACCCTATAGTCATATGGTAACATGCTTCTTGCAGCAGTAATTTAACTACAACAAACTTGGGGAGTGCGTGAGGATTTTTATATGAGTCGAAGACTCTAATGAAATTTCCCTCCTGGATGGGAAACCAATCATCCGCCCTGGTAATTATCTCCATATATCCCTTATACATGATAGGGGGCTCATCTCTAAAGAGAAACTAATAAAAAGGGGCAATGAATAATTCACAGGCAGACTCATGCATACTTTTATAGCCTGGTTCCTAAAATATCTTATAATGTAGATGCATGGGATCTAACACATTTTTTCTCTAGTTACAACTCCAACTGCAAAAATGACATCTTCAACACATTATATCTAATAGGTATGACACCATATATAATTTTTATGGCTCATATTCCTATGGATTCTTCGATGCATATATATTGGATTTCAATAGTGAAGCAGGGATGTTTTCCTAGATGAATTTTGTTCCCCTGGCGGTGAAAATGTACATTACAGGGACCCACATTCTGAGAAAGGTATCAATATCAAGTATCCCATATAGCTGATTTATCATTGTTATTGGTCAATAATTGTCATTGATGGAATATAAGCTCTCTTGATGAGCTTTCTTAATGGAAGATTGATAGATGTTGCACTATGACATATGATGAAATGGAAGACACACCATGATGAAGAAGCTCTAATGATCTCTTACTATCCCAATCACCTTATACACTAAAATTTTATGAACATTCACAAAGAAAAATAAATTTAAACACCTTGGACGCATCCTTTCACAATGAATTCTAGACCATATTAAAGAGGATTATTCCCTCTTTCCAACAAGCTCTTACTTGCCCCAAAACTCCCATTAGTTTGTGAGAAACTGAATTTTTAAGATAAAAAATATATATTTACAGTCAAGCCAACCTATGTAGTCATATAATGTCGGCCCTTATTCCAATGGATGTGTCTCTTCATAGGGACAAACTACTATATATATTTGCATTCATCCATTTCAAAGTCAGAAATTTTTGGTGAAGATCATCACAGGAATTCAGAACAGCAAGAAGAGTTCACAACTCGTGAACTAAGGAGGTCAAGGAGGAAGTGTTTGGGTTAAATATGTGTTTGGGTTATCTTTAATATATTAGACCTGAAGTAAAGACCTAGAACCTTACACAAGAAACTCAACCTATTATTGCGGATAGAGTTGTGGAAGAGGCTTTAGCTCAGGCTCTGACCTGTAGCTTAAGAAAACAGTGACACAGAAATATGGCAACCACTTGTGATTGCGTATCTGTGGAGGAACATAAGCTCATATTGTTCTAGTGGTAAACTAGACCTCACCTCAACTCAGATTTCAGACAGCCATCATTGATCAGTGCTCGGACCTGTTCGATGGGAGGCTAGGATCAGACCTACAACACTGCTCAGACCTGTGGGAAATTATACCAATGGTGGCTTGGAATATTAGTTGAACAGTGAATAGTCACCTAACCTCATATTGCATCTTGAATGGTATTTATAAAAGGTTGCTACTTATACCTAAAGAAATAACAGTGAAGATTCACATCACACATTTTTCTATTAAAAAGAAGACTGAGGGATTGGTGTCCTTGGGGTAGGTGCCCCTAAACACAAATTTGGTGCCTTGAGAAGATAGGGTTGAAGCCTTAGAGGTAGGAGCCTCATCAAAGTCCAATTTGGTGCTTGGAAAACAGGTTGCTGCCTGTTTCATTAAAAGGGTTGGTGCCTTTCTGTAATCTATTTTATACTATTATTAAAAATGGATTGAAGTTATCTTTAATTCTTAATATCATTGTTATATATATATATATATATATATATATATATATGTCTTTAATTGTGAATAATCTAACTGGAAATAATTAACAATTGAAAAGAAATATTGATTCACCCCCCTCTCATTATTTCCAAGAGTTGGTAGACATTCCTTAGGCCTTTTGTCCTGTATACTTGGTTAATCTTTACTCGAAACTTAGAAGGGTTTTGCCACCATGACCTTAAAATGTCCTTAGTTTTTGCTAGAAAATACGACATTCACTTTTTATTAAATGTCTCTTCCCTTTCTGGAAACCTGTAATAAGCACTGATATCTATGAAAGGAATACATGTGAAGGCATCACTTGTGTGGCTACTTATCACCCACTGATCTATGCCAGTATTTTGTAGCATCCATTCAATGGTATTTTCACAAGGGAAAATAGGATGATGTGTTGCCAGTTTGTGGACCTAGGACTTCTTTATTTTCAGGTATACTTTGAATTATTCCTTGTCTTGAGGGATGTTCTTCTTAGAAAACTTGGAATATAGGTCGAACCATGGAAGTTTGGTGGCCCTGTTGATATTTCATGCAATTTCCCGGTAGATATGAGGTTATGGTCATTGGTAGCTTTCCTAGGAACTGCTCTCAGTGCTCTTATGAGAATACTTGACCATTGGAGGCACCATCTCTCCAGACAAAGAAGAAATCGAAATGAAATCGAGGTCGTTGTCGCCTGGAATTTCAAATAAACAATCCCATGACAAAATATACGACATGAATAACATAAAATAGAAAATAAAATCATGAGTAGAGCTTCACATCACAGGGAAAAGTATATATCTCGAGTTCTTCTTATAGGGAGGTCGTTGGGTCACACAACACAGGAGGTCAGAGAAGGAATTCCAAATCAGCGACTTGGTGACTTGGTCACAAGTTCATTGGGTCGTGGAGGGTGTGGGTTCACAGGATGGAAGAGCTCACACAGTCACTACGTTGTGAGGATTGACAAGTTGCAAGGTTGCATATTTCAGCCCATCGCTCCTTTTACTCATGCGACCGATTCTTAAGGGTGGCTTGGTGGAGGGAAAAAAAATGAAATGAGGCTTTGGGCCTCACTAGATCCTAAAAACCTAAGCGACTCAGAGGAAAATATGAATGGTCATAGGTTGGACTGGTTATCTAGGAAAAGGATAGATAAATGGAAGAATGTGTTTTGAGAAATTAGTGAAGGGTGGATAGAAAACCCTCAACATCAGGGAAGGAGAATGGTCAGCATGAAGAGAAGGAAAAATGTCATAGGAAAATGATTACAAGTGAGAGGAAAGGACACCTATATTGAGGGAGTCATGCCTTGCCCAGTCACCCAGTCTCTTTATCACTTGAGCACTCTAGTGAAATGGAAAAATGAGCCAAAGGAGCAAGCGATATAAACATAAAAGGTTTCATGTCAGGGGCTTCAAAAAGTTTCCAAATCGTGGAGGTCGCGAGTTCACGATGTATGTGTGAAATTCTCTTGTAACTTAGCAACCTAGCGACCTCTAAGGTTGAGGTCACGGAGTCGAATGACATGAGGGGTCATGAATTGGGAGGTTGAAAATGAAACTATGTTGCGAACTAGAAACCTCAAATCTAGAGGTTGCATTATCGCGAGACAATGGGTGTCGAAAAATTTTAAGTAATAAAACCAACTAATGTGCGACCTTGTGACTTCACTTGGTTAGAGTGTAAATTTTGGAAAAAGGAGGCAGAAAGTTGTTATTTTCAACTAAATGAGAGCCCATTTTGTGTGACCTATGACTTAGGATGATGATGAACCTTAAGTCTCGCAGACTTGGATTTTTCAGGGGGCCCAAAGGGAACTTGAATTACTTCTAGGATGTAGAGGTGAGATTGAGATGTATGTGAAAGGTACAAGCTTAGTGCAGGGGGTCCCAAAATTTTGAAAGGGAGAAAATTTTGGAGGGTTATTGCAATGGCTACAACATAAGCATATATAAATTAAAAAGAGCCAAGAGAAGAAATTGAACAATTATGTAAGCATTTGGATGGGTAGAGGTTCACTATAATCATTATCAGCACATTAGGTGTCTAAACTGCATGACGAGCAATAGGTACACAATAGTCAGTATCAACACAGGAATAAGTTAGAAGTTTGTAATGAAGTGTGAGTCGGTGATGAGTATATGAATAATGGTATGTAGTGAAGTGAATAGTGTTATGGTACACAATTAAGTTCAAGGGCATCGAGCAGTAGAGAGGAATCTACATAGTGAAGAGTGTAGAGAAAACCCTATACTAATGAGGTAGTTACAAAAAATCAAAGAAGAGTAGAGAGGACTAGGGAAAATCAATTTTTTGATTAGAGATTAGAGGGGATTGGTGTCTCCTATAGGTTGGTGGCTACAAAGTAGCATAGGGGATTGATTCCTTTTGTAGGTTGGTTCCTAAAAATAAACAGAGGGGATTACCGTCTCCTGTAGGTTAGTTTATACAATGTAGTAAAGGTTTGGTGTCTCATGTAAATTGGCATTTTTAAGATATTTTATATAAATAAGTTTTTTGGTGTTATTCCATAAGGTTTTTCACATATATATTGTGTTACTTATTAATTTTATCATATTTATGTTTTATGATGATTGATTGGTTATATATAAGTAAATACTTCCATTATAATTATCCACTTCCCTCTTAGTATAATTGTGAATCCAACATTGTATTGATCTCTTGATATGAATTTAAAGTATATCATATTGAAAATTCTAAATCTCAATCTCATTGACCACTCATCAATGGGTAATGGAAACACCTCATAAAGGATAAATTTTACAACACATATCAATGTGGTCTCAAACTTTATGATTGTCTAGGGACTCACACTTTAACATTCTCCCCCTTAATCACAATTCTCGGTAATTTTACTAATAAATTTTGTCAACTTCAATCTAAAATTGTTGAATTGAGCTTCAGTGAAGATATGCCAAAAAAAATTCCAATTCATATGGAATTGAATAGATACAATGCTTGAATATTTTTTTTTTTCTAATTATCATTGATTTTGAGGAGACCGGTTGATACGCTGGAATTCCAAAATGCTGATTGAATTTTTTATGATGATAAGACTTCAAATCCTGAATCTTGATATCTAATATTCACCCTTGTAAGGTATAGGGTGAGAATTTTTTTTGAAGGGATGCAAGCTTGAGTTTGGATTCTTCTATTCTTAAATAATTCGTTTTTTAAAGGAAATAGGATGGAGCTTTGGATTTTTTATGTGTGGTGGAATTTTAGGTTCACCACTAACCATATTTACTTCATTTGGTGGTTTTTCTTGTTGAAATTGTTGTGGGAAAAAGCTCCCCAGGTTCAAGGTTGAGAACCCCAACAGATCGAATGGAAATCAATCAAAAAGAAGCCAACAATCAAGCAGTATTACAATATAAAATACTAAATTTGGGTTAGGAGAAGTTACCCATAGGTACTACATTTGGTGTTGTTCCTATAGGGTCCAAACCCTCTTCTTCCTCCAAGATTGTCAGACTTGTAACAAAGTTCATAGAAGAATGTATGCAACAAGTAGTTCAAAGTATGTGAATAATATCAATGTTAGATCATTAAACATAATTATATAAATCATGAATCATAAATCATAAGATCATAACATAATACAATAACATTTAGGAACAATACGTAGCTTCTTTATTGATATCAGCAAAATAATATGGAAGAATACAACTTTATTTGACTGTGGCTCCAAGCAAAACCTTCCTCTAGATCCATCCATCCAAGGCCTCAAAAATAATATCTCAAGCATATACACATGCATGCCATATCATGTAATATGAACATCACTATGAGGAAACAAGGGTTTCCTATAACTCAGAGTGCAGGAGGAACATGGAAACTTAGACTTGATCAAGGACCAATAGACTATACTATCGATATCCTCTCTCTTCTTACTCTTTAGACCTTCCCATAAGGTGTATATATATCACCCAAAATCAGTTGATTCAATTAGGCCACGGGCTCATGTAGGTGGGATTTTGGTGAAACTCGTAAACCCTGCCAAAAAAATAGGATATTATATATTTTTTACATATTTTAAATTATATGCCCGAGTTCTATATGGAGGTACTCATGTGTGTATGCATTTTTTAAGGGCAGAGTCAAGTATGGAATTCAAAACATTTTTTTTAACAAAGTGATCAAGTCTAAAGGGGAAGGGTTGTCCAAGGCCACAGAACAAAGAATCAAAACTACATGAGTGTTGAATGATGCTATTACAGATTCCCCCTAATACATGTTGTCAGAAGGGGTACATGATGGCAGAAATGTATTAATTTTATCAAGGAATCATGTGAGGACTTGAGAGGAGATCACCAGATACTAGCCTGCCAAAAACCAGTGGAAGAGATCAGAAATAAAGCTCATGTCTAAGGCGGGAATACCCATGCTCAAAGATAGTAAAGCATGTTCGTTGATCAAGTGTAGAGTGGATCCAATATGTATACATAAGAGTGAAAAGAGAACTAAGGAATACATAGTGGATCATCTAATCATAGCTGCATAGGAACACATCAAGGCTATGTCTCAATATCACATATAGAAAAATATGATCGATGATGCTAAAGGAGATGTCTGATCACTGATGTTGCATAAATGATCCTCAAAGTACCAAGTCATAAAGGTGGAATAATGGTACTTCATGAAATTTGGGTGCCAAAATATAGGATGATGTTGTGATTAACTACAATGTTAGTGTGAATTCTAATCGCAAGCATACAAAAAAATCCCACTTTAGCTGTGCATAAAAAGCAGCCCTAACATCAAATATGGCTGCCAATTTCCTTAGATCTACAGTTAGTTGGCCAAGATAAATGCTACAAAATATATATCTATGCAGTTAAAGACATTAAACAATAAATAAAAGCAAGAGTTTCTCCATGCATCCAACAGACAAGACAAGAATATTTTTAAAGAATTTTTGTATTTATGACACCTGGGAAGGGAACATAGAAATATGTTACCAGAACCCCTCAATGGGAAGGGTTCTTGTATGTACTCAACGCTTTAGATCTAATATCTCTCTCTCTTGATGGTGTAGAAAACCTAGACAAAGAATGGAACTCAAGGGGAGCTCACAGGAAAAAAGATAGAAAAATATGACAATGATGGAGGATCAAAGTCAGATCAAAAGTATAGGTCCATAGTGATCTTTAGGCAAAAAAAGGTAGTGAATGAATGGAAAAACCCTTCTATTTATAACAAAATATTGATTTAGTCTAGATATTAGTGCATAGTTAAAATATTATTAACCAAATCTAGATCCAACTTTTATCGAATATTTTATTATATTTACTAGAGGGAAAAAGAATTTGAATTTGGTCAAATCCCTTTATTTGTAAATAATAAATAAATAAATGATTTATTTATTATTTTAAGAGTGTGGTTGAGTAATAATTAAATAAATAATGATTTATTCAATTATTTATAAATGATTTAGTCAAATTTAACAAGGAATATTATTAAATAATGTTTAAATAATTATTCCTAGAAAATAATAAGATAAATAGTGATCAATTAATTTTCCCTTGAGGAAAATCAAACAAATATGGATTTATTCAATATTTCCTCATGGGGTTTCCTGTTTAGACCATAAAAAAATCAATAAATTATGGATGACTAAGTTATTTTTCATAGTGAAAGCAATTTTACTTAGGGTAAAATTGGTCTTACATGGTGTACTTTGGTCCATCTAATAGTAATAGTTTAGATGACCAAAAATTGGTGTAATAGATTTCCCCCTAGCGCGTGATCATTAGGAGCTAATTGTATGACCGAAGTACGTTGTAAGAACTCAATCACTAGAAACTGAAGGGGGAGTCAGAGAGAGAGAAATATAAGGTAGACTAAAGTGCTAGAGGATAAGACCCTGAGGAGGTGAGACTTACAGGTGTGACAAGTCTCTTTTATGAGTGAGTACCTGTTGTACAAGAGGCAGGGGAGGCATACCTATGCCCACCGATATAACAAAGTACAAAGAATAATGCGTCTAGTAAATAAGGGACCGAAATGTATAGTGCATGCTGGCATAAACATGGGCCAGAAAAGAAACATGATAATGGATCCCACATAAATATTGTGCCTGGGATAACAACCAGGACTTATAAAATAATATCTTAGTACATGATATATAATTACAACCGAAGAGGCCCTGTAAAACAGGAGAGGGCTCTGAAAATCTGAATGATACATGAAAACTAAAAAGGCGTTGCAAGCAACTGAGGCTGGAACCATCAAATCTATGGAGTTGCATGAAAGGCTATAGTAGAGAAGTTATCTGGGTATGTTGGGGGCTACCTGAAAGGCCACCCCCTCATGAGGTCTAAAACATCTCACACAAACCCGAGAATCACTGGTACAATTTGTTGCATCACTAAACCATCAAGTATACAGATCTCGATCATGCTATAAGGAGGTGGAGCTGAGAAATAATCAAGTCAAAGGGAAATAAAGAGTCCCTTTTCCTGATCTGAGGCACCGAACAAGAGTGGAAGCTGTAACCAAGGTACACTGCCCTCTAGAGTTGTCTTTTGGAATGAATAAGTTGATGTCGAAAAAAGGAGGTTTGCCATAGGTGCGGTAATAAGGGATCCTCAACTAAGGCATGAGAGAAAATAGTAGAGTGATTGATATACTCACACTAGGGATAATGGTGGAATGGGGAGAACTGAGTATCGGGCTGAAGACTTCCCTTCTTAGAGCATAAAGGGCATGGATGACCTCCCAGCAACTAACACAATATCAAAAGGGATAGGGGACAGTATGACTAAGGCCAAAATGTGCGATATGAGAGAGGAACAAAGCAATGAAGGGTGGAGGACTATAGTGGGATACAAAGGAACTTGGGATAGACTCCATGGATGCGATGGTGACTCAAATTGGATTCTCTAAACAAGGGCGACTTGATGATGCTGCCACACATAATAGGCCTAGTGGGGACCATAAAAACATGAGTACAAGATGGTTACTTATGACTAAAATCGACACAAGCATGGACAAGTTTGAAGGAAAAGTGGTGCCCCAAGTACAAGTGTTGCAAGTGAATAAATTTGATTTTGAGGAGTGGTGAAGTGACCCTTCTTGGAAAAAATGTGTCGAGTTGAAGTATCAAATCATAGAAAACTTAAGGATACCCATTTGAGAGCTCAGTGAGAGATTTCCAATGATGCAGACAGCTTGTCAAACTGAGCTACGGTTTGGTCATAGTTGGCGAAATAAGAATCTGGGGTTTCTCTTTTAATAACGTTTTTCCCCTCCAATTTGATTCATTTGCAAGTGTAGCTGTGGTGAATGTAGAGAGGAGAAAAGGCCCTAAATCTTGCGGTGATCATAGAAGACAAACCAACCATTGGAATCGAGATCTGTTAGTTGCAAGTAAGTGGCCTAACCCTACTCTTTCATTTTAGTGGATTGAAATTTCAGATTAGGCACCCAGATCTCATGAACAGGCCAGGTCGCACTTTTTGGTGTCTATTCTGTGACCTGGGTAGTAGGTACTGGGTAGAAAAATGTGACCTATACCAGGAAGTGACCTGAAAAATGATACCTGTCAAAGAAAGGAGTTTCAGTGCTGTGTTTGGTTGAGAGCTTGGATTTTTATGGTTGAGGGGCATAGGTGCCCCTAAGCATGTTATGGTCATGCCAACATGTATTTAGAAAAGGGGAATCTAAACACATTTTTATGATGTGGTGCGCCATTTGTTTTTCTTTATGGTTATGTAGTTAGAGAAAGGGAATGGAGTATGACACTATCCCAAAGAGTGGATTTGGAGATAATGAACTGGTGATCTCCTAGAAAACTGACAAGTAGGTCAAAACAAATGTCTAATGGACTGGGTTGTTGATGTAAGATGAAGGAATGATGAAGGAGATCATCCCTAGAGTGATATGAAGTGATATGGGACTCTAGAGGTTCTTCTAAATGGGGAAGACTAATGGTACTAGAGTCAACACAGCCAGATGCACTAGGAGGGTTGTGGAGAACTATTTCTCCTGGACCATCAAATATGGGGGCCCCCTTACCAAAACATTGTGTGTCTATGTAATGACCATAAGGTGTATGTGGTTTAAATGTATGGTTTCGATGTAAGGGAGGATAGATAGAGTTAGGGGTGGTGATTTCTTCCATAATTTCGTCATCGTAATAGAAGATGGGGTGATTGGTGGAAGAAAAACCACTGGACGTGACAAAGCTACCTGAATCATCATCATGAGAAGAAAGATTCACATGTGCATTGTCATGGAGGGTGAATGAGGAACAAGTAAACGATGGATCCACCAATGTTGAGCCCAAGGTGATCGCTGAAGGGAGGTTAGGCGAAATAGAAGGGGAAGTCCCAAAGGGGTCTTCTATTGTGGGTCTCATAGATGATGATAGATAGAAAATGGTGGTCGTAGGCTCCATCATCTCTACATCATGAGGGGGAATTTCAATGGGAGCAGAGGTATCCTCAGGTTGGCCTGAAGCATACTGCATGAGGACAGGAGATACGAATTGGCTATGTTCAACCTCTTACTCCCAAACTACCTCTAAAGAGGTGCGGTAATGCATGAGGTGGGGACAACAGTGGGTATAATGGCCATGGAGATCACACAAATCACAAGGGTGGTTGGTGTGAATAGTCTTAGGGTTCTTGGCTACAATCGAGGAAGGACCAGAGGTTTCTAGGACCGTAGACTTAGGGAACATGACATTAACCATGGGCTTGATGAGAGGCAATTCAGGACAATGATGGGTGGCATGACCAACAACATCACATAAAGCACACGAAGGGGTACGCTTTGGAGGCTGAGGAGGAGCTATGTTTGTTTGGGCAGCCTTGTCCTTAGGTGCCTTCTTGCGAGCTTTCCCCCCCTAACTCGAAGCTTTCGCAACAGGATTAGGCTCCTATTAAGGTGGCTGAGGTATATAAGCAAAGGAAGGGGTCATGGGGACCGGTTGGACTGGAGTCAATGCAAGATAAGGTTTGGACTGACCAAGTGGAATAGTGGCTAGGGGATCAATGTACTAGATTGGGATCCCCAGGGTCATGTTAGGAAGAGATAAGGTAGCCATAACAAGTACTGAAAATACTCCAAGAGGGGGGGATACAAACGGTATCTAACCGAAAGGGTAATGGCCAGGCAGGACAACTCCAAGATGGTTAAGGCCAGGAGGAACCATTCCAGGAGGGTAGATAGGCTCATGGATTCGAACTTCAGATGAGGGGCCTGGAGGAGGGGGTCCTGAAGGCTGAGTCAAGGTGCTAGGAGCAAGTTGCAGGGGGCAGGGCTGCTGACTAGTTGAACTAGTTCGTTTGAGGTCGGACCGATACAATCACATCATGCAAATGTTCGACGAGTTTGGATCAGAGATAGGAGGAGAAATACCAGGGAATGAACCAAGCAAAGAGGAGTCTTTGTATACTCCAGGTGGAACACTAGTGAAAGTTTCAAATATTTGTTTATTTGACACCAAAGATATGATGGAAAGCACATCTTACGGTGAACCATAGATGGGACAAAAAAAATCACATAGGTGTATCTACGACCCAGTATAATTTTGTAATCTAAGGGGGCATCAATGACTTCTATGTCAACATAAACAGTCTTGCCCACAAGAGTAATAGGACAATTGCAGAATAGGCCTATAGGCTAGGAAGAGTGGCCATCCCACACTCGAAGGGTGATAGTGGAAGGGGCCAACTCAGGAGATCTGATTTGCTTCCAAATCGAAGAGGACATCACAGAGGTGGATGCCCCCTCGTTAGTGATACAATGGGAGACATTGGCATTCTGGATCTTGACAGGGATTTAGAAGGCGACAGAAGTAGGAAGGGGGGGGATACTCTGACCAGTCAACATCAAAGACGATCAAATGATCATATGAAGGATCCACAATGCCCATGTCAGTTAGTAGAGCTTTTCATTGTGAAGCGCACGACTGGAGGAGTTCCAGCATTGAGATAGCAGCAGGGGATTGTGCCAAATCATCTACTATACTATATGAATGGGAAACTTTACTAGGAGAAGAATTTTGGCGTAATGGTCCCTTGGGGATATTGGTATGAACCTCTGCCTTAGGCTTAGGGATCAGTAAAAGACCATTGGTTGTCGAAAGAGGCTCTGTGGAACCTGAAGAAGGGGATTCGGGGGAAGACGTAGTGGGAGGCTTGTTGTACTGACGAGACCGAGTCTGAAGTTTGAGGTCAATGGTAATGGGTTTGTCAAAGTTCATCATGATAATCTGGTAGTCAGAGGTACCAGATGGAGGAGGTTGAGTGGCCACCATACCTTTAGGTGGTTGGGTAGCCATGAATCCTTGTTGGGGGAATGATTGGTAAACACAGACGGCTAGATAGGTGCAGCATGGGGGGGAACCAAAGGGGAGGCTTGTTGTCCTTGGGATGTTGCTTGAGCTTCCCACATCTACTGCATCTGAGGTAAAAGAGGACAATCATGGGTATAGTGACCATAGACAGCATAACAAGAACAAGGTTTGTTTGTGTGAATAGGCCTGTCCTACTTGGGATGAGTGCCTTGTTGCTGGTTAGCAGTGCTAGGTGTATTCCCTTGGGGATTGGGTCTTGGATTACCTGAGGCAGATTGGTTTTGGTTGCCTTTCCTCTTATTTTTGGAAGTATGAGGATTAGTCGCGCCCTGTTGTGCATACACCTGCCCCTAGGGGGGGGGTTGCTAGTACGGGGGTTGAGAATGTAAGGGAGGCTGAGGTGCTATTGCTAGAGGAGCTGGAGCACTAGGTTGTGGATACAGATAATAGGGATTTTGGGTAACATTGTGGTAAACAAGTTGGGGAAAAGGAGGAGGCATGTCATATCCTAGATACATGCTACCGGCAGGGGTAAAAGTGTTGGAGGAGCTGGCCCCTCCCTGAGGAAAACCATAACCCGTGGGAGGATGAGTGTACGGATGAGAAAGAGCTCCAACAATACCGTCGGTGGCATGGGATGTCCCCAGTGTGTTGGAACCACTTGGTCTAGGGAGATCAGGTAATATGGTATAAACATAACCAGATTGTGCGTAGATCAGGTCATACTTCAACACAATCTAGAGGGCAACTTCTTCGGTCTGAGGGAAATGAGATGCGACATCTTTGCCAATAGCAGGAAAAAGGGATCTAAGAAACTATTCCATGTAGTCACGGTCTTCGAAGGTAGGGGCTTGAAATAGGCTCTTTCTTCTTTGCCATTTTTGGACATGATTGGATAGGCGAGTTGCAGACGATTGATAGAAAGAGGTCAAAAGTTCGGTACCAGTGTCATTGGAAGTAAGACAAAAAATCCCTGACAAGAGTTGCAAAGGTAGTATGAGAGGAGGAGGCTTGGTCAACATATCACTTAGAAGCTTCTCTGGTAAGCGTACGTTGGAACAACTGAAGATGGACAAATTCATCGGTGATGGATTTAGGTGAACACCACATGTGGAAAGATCGAACATGGTTTGTAGGATCCTCGCCAGTAAGACCTTCAAACTTGGGGATGTTGGAAGGGAGCATGGTTGGCATAGCAATCCAACCAGGATCATGGTGTATGGGATCATTAATCAACTAGTTAAAATCGGGAATACTAAGACCTGCCATATAAGGGAGCAAGGGAGCAGCTGGGATAGTTCCTGTTGCAGTCCCATTAGTAGTATTCCCAGCATTAGGGCGAGGGCTACCACCAGCATTAGGTCCTGAACCAGACATGGTGAAGGTGATAGGAGGAGAACCGGGGATAGAACTAGCAGGGGAACATGATGAACCAGAAGCGGAGTCAGAATGGGGACTTGATGGAGGACTGGCTCGAATCCTACATGGAGGAGTAAGTCATCCTAATAGAAATTGAGGATGAAGGCGAAGAAGCCTCCGGGATAAACACCTTGGGGGCACAATGATGGAATAACACTCACAGATCACATAAGGAAGAGAGACCAACATGGGCAAGGAGGTGTAGGATCAAATTACTATAATCTCGAAACAAGGGCAGAAAGGTGCGGGATGTTTAAACCCAGATGTGTGTAGAGAAAAAATAAAAAGGGTGATGCATAACTATAAATAAATCTTCAAATAAAAGTAAAGTAAACTGAACATGACAGAAAATAAACAGCTAAAGATGCATTAATTTAAACCCAAGGAGGCGGGCTTCCCAACAACTAGTCTATGGGTGGGAAAAATCGATTCAAAACACAGAAAAAGTGGCCAATGGATCTAAAGTAGGGAGGGAAATGTATCTAGAGGTCAGATCTGCTAGAAATAAGTGTAGAAAACAACAAACAACTAGAGGGAAAAGTGTAATATTCCGTTTTTAATAAATTGCTACAACAATGAGAATATCTCAAGATATTCTAGAGTTGGAGCTCCAGCAATAAGCAAGCACAATAATGGTGCAGCAGTAACACTAAACTCATAAAAAAATGAGAGAAATCAATAGCCATTCTATTAAATCAATAGCAACAACAATAGAGTACAAGATCTTGAGGAAAATGATACTCAAGATGAGCAATTCTCAACCTCAAAGAACAAGTACATAAACCATGACAAAACCACTGCTACATATGTATGCTCAAGCTATGAATATGCAGTACATGAAGGGAAACTGCTGCATAATAGTGTCAATACACAAATATGTCAATATGAGGCTCAAATAAAATAGGGGGAGCAAGGTCTCAACCCCTGAAAACAATAATGCACAATCCCTAAAAGGATTGGTTGCAAAACATACAAAATGGAAATTCCATAGAAATGTCGGAGTTGTTGGGTAGTTGTAGCGACTCAGAAAGAGAACTAGATGGAGATGAATGAATTTGATGCTCAAACTAAATATTCCTCCTCCAATGAATCTTTCAATTGAAAGGTTGATCCCTTCACCAAAGATCTTCCCCTCCAAAAGTATCTGCACAACCCTACTGCAAATGCTCCTCTAGAATAACGCAGTCACTGGATGAAACTGCGATGTAGGGCAATGAAATGAGTTGCCGTTGATGCCAAAGTTTGCAAATGAGCTCCGGTATGCCTCCAAACTGATACCCAAATGGAAGAAAGACTCCTTCTCTAAAAAATTATCTGAAGGAGATGGTGTAGTGAACCCTCACTGAAACACCCAACAACACAGTATTATTCTGCTGCAGAAATAACGTTGTCTTGATGGAGGATGCTTGGCCTCAAGCATGGATGTGAGGAAAATGAAGAACAATCCCTCAAGATACCTCTCAAGAAGGATAAGGAATCCTGAACAGGAATTCCCCCGGCAATTCTTGCTAAACAACAAAGAATGCTCAATTGTCAGAATAGACAATGAGATGAATAATCATAAGCATGAGAAACAATGGTTGCCTTGTCCTCCTTTTAAACAAGTGAAAGACCCTCTCCATGGGTCCCACTCCTATTAGGGTTTCCTCCACCAAATAACCCTTTCCTCATTCATACTACGCTGCTTCTCTAAGTTTTCTCCACCTCTTGGCCCAACGCTGTTGACTTGGTCAAACTTAACCAAGCCTCTTTGAAACTAACCCTGTTCACACATGAGGGTGTGCAAACCAGCTCCAAAGATGATCCCCTTTCATAATATGAAGGATTTTATTGAGAATATAATTATTCATGGACATCCTTACCCATTTATTCTCCTCCTAAGTGAAATTAGCAAAAATTAATGTTCCAAATTATTGTCGGAAAATTTTGGAACATTACAGTCCTCCCCTCCCAAATGTTGCTTGTCCTCAAGAAACTGCAAGGAAAAAACTGGAAAAATTCCTCTCAAGGCATGGAGTCTATGAAGTGTTTAAGGAATATCTCCCTCATGTGGATCCTCCATCCCCAATCAATCATCCATGCAAAATGAGTCACCTCCCAACTAGGCAACTCCTGGAAACTGTCCTCCACCCTTGGCTTCGGCAAGGTAGGTGTGATGAAAATATGTTCATGGTAGGCAAGGTAGCCTACCCCAAGCTGTCCTTCTCTCCACTCATGATAAGTGTAGAGAAGGTGATGATCCTGGGTTGCAAAATAATTTCCCTCAAGTGGCAAGATGAAGACTAGATCCCCAAGGACCTGTCCTCCAATGCTGCAAATCATGTTGTCTCAAGTCTCTCCATATATGATGAGTTGGAAGTCATCATCATTTGGCATCTTATTCCTCATATGGCTCGCCTCATAATGAAACAAATGAGCTGTTGTAGTGGCCATACTATCTCCCATGCTCCCTTTAGAACATGTAGTGCAACGTGTGTGGGAGTTTTCTCCCTCCAAGGACACATCCACCCAATGTGTCTCTCCTCCAATCATGCTCCCAAGGAAAGCTCCAGCAATATCAACCAAGGGAACCATAAGGAGAATCATATTGGCTGCCATGTGTAGTAAAGGAGAAGGACAATGGTCCCTCAAATGAAGCCAACGCAGTTTGACTCTCCACTGCCATAGAAAATAAAATGATGGGTGGCCTCCCCACCATTTTCTTGTTGCCCCAATCTCCTGGAGAAAGTGAATGATGTCATGTACAATGTGAGTATTTCCTCCACAAGAAATCTCCTCCCCATATTCAGTTACGAAGTGATCATCCATAATTTCCTCATGTAGACCATCCAATCTAGAAGGAAGAATAATCCTTCTTTGAGAAAATCCCTGCACATATATGGTTAAAAGATGCATGTATATAGACAAATCATCATGAAAATCAACAATACTCTCACCATATGTTTTGCTCATATAAATGGAGTGGCTCATAACTAAATTTCCCCTCAACCTCAAAGGGAAAAGAGTTGGTTGTGCTAAATCCTCCATCTCCTCATGATCCATGGAATGCCTCCTCAATTTCTCCAAGTGGTTTCTCCCACAAGAAGGAAAGAAATGTAATGTGGAAATCATGGTTGGCCCCTGGTTCCTCCTGAAAGGTACAACATGTATAGTAGGGAGAATCATGCTCCCAATGGGCTTCCTCAATCTCAAGCCCACTCTCAAATAAAAGCCTCCCATGAATATATACATATCAGCAATACATGGAAGCAAAAACCAATAGAAACAAGTTGTCATATGACAACCGAAAAGTGGATCAAGGCCCCATACAAGGAACCAGCGTAGTGCATTCCATGCCTGCATAAAATCAAACAAAAACAAGTGCTTCTCTAGCCACTTGTTTTTTGCCACAATCATCCTACAAGATGTGAACATGAAAGTACAAAAGGGTGTCAATGGTGCACACCAAAAATCATGTGGCTCTCCCCACCAACCACCAATGAGATAGCCAATCTCAATGCTACAAATGGCTTCAAGTACATCATAATACAAAATGTAAGAAGGAATAATCCTCCTTGTTACAATATGTTGCTCATGAAAGGACAAGAAGTACAAAACATAAAGTGAAATTGTACATTCCCCATTACGTACTCGAAGACTTGAGCTGAAATGGCTCAACTGAAGAAGCTCCCTTACTCTCAATGATTAGGGAGGTGGATGTGACATCCTCACCATCATCATATGGGCTTTGCATCTCTTCATATGCTGATGTATGTCCTGCTGGATGCCCTGCCAAATGAGCTCCTCCGCCAAGGAAATATATGCATCGAAATTCATGGAAAAGAAGTACTCCTGTGCTGCATGCAATAGCTTCTTCTTGAGACTAGAATCTCTAGTCAAGAAGACTATGTCATATAAATGGATGACCATATCATCTACCATGTATCTATCATCTCTCTCTAGGTCATCTAGAATTTTTCATGCACCAAGATCCTTGAAGTACTCAACTAAGTGATGAGATCTCCAGTAAGGATCAATCATCCTTAGGGACAGCACTGGTGATCTGGCATGTGTAGCTCTCCTCAAGCTGTTGTCTGCTACTTTGACATCCCTCATGCTAAATTTCTCCTCCAAACTCTTCACCTCTCCAAAATACAAGAGCGGTGAATCCAAAGACAAAATGTCTTTCATCAATGACAGATCTGGTGGCCTCCCTGGTGGAATGCCTCTATGCAGTGAGACATATATGTCTAGAGTGGATTGCACATATAGTTGGGAAATATTTCCCTTGCTCTCATAGCGCAACACAGTCTTCCTCCTCTTTGGACTAGCTCTCTGAAATATAGAAGGGTGTGTGCCTCTCATCACATGATTCTGCTCTTCATCTCTTCCTCCTCCTTCCAGCTGCAATGCTGCACAATCATGCTACTCACTGATTGTGTGAGGACCTCCATGAATGAGATCCTAGGGACTTCCTTGCAAAGATGCAAGAATCCCTTTAGTTGGAGCAAGAGCTCCTCCTTCCTCTGCATGAGGTGCTAGATCAACTCTAGAAATGACAATGTTGTTGCCCTCAACCTCCTCAATATGAGTGGGAAACCCTCCAATGACTAGATCATCTTTTGAAAAAGAGATCTCTTTTCCTCTTTGTGCCAGAAATGAAGATCTTGCCTCCAATAAAGAATCATGCAAGATATCAGCCTCTTTCATGGTTCTCTGAAATGTTTTTGAGTCTATGATTTCCTCCATCACATGCAAGGGTTTTGTTTGTTTGAATGTGTTTTTTTTCCTTCACATATGTTTTAGAATTACCAAATATCTTCATCAAATTTCGAATGAACATTGCATAGGAAGAGGTATTTTCATTTTTCAAGGTAAAAGACTCAAATAACCACCATGCATAGACCTTACCTCCCAAGTGCAGCGCTGCTACTCTGATGGCTTCATCTTCAGGAATCTGATGCTGCTCCAAAAAGGTGTCTAGCTCTTCAATCCAATCCCTGGCTGAATAAGTAGGGGAACCATAAAATACAGATAGAAGAAATCTATCCTCATCATGATGCTTGCTCCTCCTCACCGTGATCTTGCAAAACTCTGGAAAAGTAATATGATCTCTAAACCTCTGGGTTTGAGATTCATAATCATGCAAGAAACCTCTAAGAGTTCCTCTCTTCGACATTTCTTCTTCTCCTTTTTCTCTCATGGCAAGACTGGCCATGTGACTATGCTGTATATTATAGGGTGTAGCTGCATGCTCACGTCCCCTACAAGAAAATCTAGAGTTTGACTCAGTTTCAAACCCTCTTGGAGATCCTGTATAAATCTCCCTCATTATCTCCTCAAATTCTTCATGAATTCTCCATACAGATTTTGGAAGAAGCTTTGTGAGCTTTTCTTCCCTCTTTTCTCCATATAATGGAGTCTTCATTTTCTTTCTCCTTGATAGCACTGGAAATTTCCTGTTTCAGGAATATCGAAATTCTATTCCAGATATTGACTGCAAGGGCATTCACTGGATATGTCACCTTTGAAAAAGGATGAGATCCAGAGGCTACCTGGCCATCTGCAGACTCTGCCTATAGAGCTCGAAATATTCCCCCTTCAGGGATTCAACACTTTGGCTTGAAGCCATAGGCTGAGCCAAAGATCATGCTCTGATACCACTGTAATATTCCGTTTTTAGGAAATTGCTACAACAATGAGAATATCTCAAGATATTCTAGAGTTGGAGCTCCAACAATAAGCAAGCACAATAATGGTGCAGCAGCAACACTCAACTCATAAAAAAATGAGAGAAATCCATAGCCATTCTATTAAATAATAGCAGCAACAATAGAGTACAAGATCTTGAGGAAAATGATCCTCAAGATGAGCAATGCTCAACCTTAAAGAACAAGTACATAAACCATAAAAAAACCACTACTACATATGTATGCTCAAGCTATGACTGCGCAGTCCATGAAGGGACACTACTGCATAATAGTGTCAATACACAAATATGTCAATATGAGGCTCAAATACAATAGGGGGATCAAGGTCTCAACCCCTGAAAACAATAATGCACAATCCCTAAAAGGGTTGGCTATAAAACATACAAAATGGAAATTCCATAGAAATGTCGGAGTTTCTAGGTAGCTGCAGCAACTCAGAAATAGAACTGGATGGAAATGGCTGAATCTGATGCTCAAAATGAATATGCCTCCTCCAATGAATCTATCAAGTGAAAGGTTGATCCCTTCACCAAATATTTTCCCCTCCAAAAGTATCTGCAAGCTACTGCAAATGCTCCTCTAGAATAACGTAGTCACTGGATGAAACTGCACTGTAGGGCAATGGAATGAGTTGGACTTGATGCCAAAGTCTACAAATGAGCTCTAGGATGCCTCCAAACTGATATCCCAAAGGGAAGAGAGACTCCACCTCTGAAAAATAGCTGAAGGAGATGGTGTAGTGAACCCTCACTGCAACACCCAGCAACAAAGTATTATTTTGCTGCAGAAATAACGCTGTCTTGATGGAGGATGCTTGGCCTCAAGCCTGGATGTGAGGAAAATGAAGAAAAAACCATCAAGAGACCTCTCAATAAGGAGAAGGAATCTTGAACAGGAGTTCCCCCGGTAATTCTTGCTAAACAACAAAGAATGCTCAATTGTCGGAATAGACAATGAGATGAATAATCATAAGCATGAGAAAAAATGGTTGCCTTGTCCTCCTTTTAAACAAGTGAAAGACCCTCTCCATGGGTCCCATTCCTATTAGGGTTTCCTCCACCAAATAACCCTTTCCTCGTTCATACTATGCTGCTTCTCTAAGTTTGCTCCACCTCTTGGCCTAGCGTTGATGACTTGGTCAAACTTAACCAAGCCTCTTTGCAAATAAACCTGTTCACACAAGAGGGTGTGCAAACCAGCTCCAATGATGATTTCCTTTCATACTATGAGGGATTTTATTGAGAATATCATTATGCATGGACCTCCTTACCCATTTATTCTCCTCCTAAGTGAAATTAGCAAAAATTAATGTTCCAAATTATTGTCGGAAAATTTTGGAACATTACAAAAAGTGTTGCAAATGAGGTGGCGAAAGGCTACAACCTGAAGGGAAATAGAGGGGAACCTAGAGGAGGCCCAAAAAAAACTGAAAGGAGGTGTTTTGGATGGATGAATAACTAATCTAAAATGGATCTGAAGGTACAGGATCAGATCTGAAAGATGGCTGAACACATTGAAATATCAGACGACCTACTTCAGCTAAGCTCATCCTAGAAAGATGGAAGCGTACTAAAACCCTAGGGGGCAAGGTTCATACTTCTATGAGTAAAACAGAGCAATTACAGGTCCAAGATAGGTGGAGACGGAGGTCAGAAAACCCTGAACAATAGCCCAGACAAACACAGAAAAATAAATAAATAAATAAAAAATTCCGCAACAAGTACAAGTCACAGTTTCCGACCTGTTTTCAGCAGAGGTCGCAGGTTTGAGGTTATTTTCTGTGTCTTGAAGATTGAGGTCACAGTTTTTGGCCCAAAAAGTGTGACCTGCACTTCCGACACTCTTGGGAGCAAGTTTCATAAAAAGTGTCGTCTCAGCTGCGGCTGATACGTGTCACCTATGCAATAGGCCCAAAAACACACATAAGTTAGAATTTTTACTTTTTTAGGGTTTTAAAGGTTAAAAACAACATCAAGAAAAGAAAAACAAGAAGCTGAAGAAAAACCCTAGGGTTTGAAGTAGTTGGTCATGCAAGGATCTGAAAAACGACAATGGTCGTAATTATAAACCCTTGTGGAGTTGTCAGTTGTTAGTGTGAATTCTAATTGCAAGCGTACGAAAAAAGCCCACTTTAGTTGTGCATAACAAACAACCCTAACATCAAAGACGATTGCAAATTTCCTTAGATCTACAGTTAGTTGACCAAGATAAATGCTACAAAATCCACATCTATGCAGTTAAAAACATTAAACAGCAAATAAAAGCAATAATTGCTCCATGCATCCAATAGACAAGACAAGAATTTTTGTATTTATGACACCTGGGAAGGGAACATAGAAAGATGTTACTAGTGCCCGTCAATGGGATGGGTTCTTGTATGTCCTCGGCACTTCAGATCTAAGATCTCTCTCTCTTGATGGTGTAGAAAACCTAGACAAAAAATGGAATTCAAGGGGAGCTCACAAGCAAAAAGATAGAAAAATATGACCATGATGGAGGATCAAAGTCAGCCCAAAAGTATAGATCCAGAGTGATCTTTAGGCAACAAAAGGTAGTGAATGAAAGGAAAAACCCTTCTATATATAACAAAATATTAAGTTAGTCTAGATATTGGTGCATAATTAAAATATTTGTAACCAAATCCAGATCCAACTTTTAGGGAATATTTTATTATATTTGTTGGAGGGAAAAAGAAATTGAATTTGGTCAAATCCTTTTTTTTTGTAAATAATAAATAAATAAATGATTTATTTATTATTTTAAGGGTGTGGTTGAGTAATAATTTTATAAATAGTGATTTATTCAATTATTTATAAATGATTTAGTCAAATTTAACAAGGAATATTATTTAAATAGTGTTTAAATAATTATTACTAGAAAATAATAAGATAAATAGTGATTTATCTAATTAATTTTCCTATTTTGGGTTAAATATGACCAGGAATATTAATTAAACTTCTTTTTAATTAATTATTCATTGAGGAAAATCAAACAAATATGGATTTATTCAATATTTCCTCATGGGGTTTCATGTTTAGACCATAAAAAACTAATAAATTATGGATTACTAAGTTATTTTTCATAGTGCAAGTTATTTTACTTAGGGTAAAATTGGTCTTACATGGTGTACTTTGGTCCATCTAATAGTAACAGGTTAGATTACCAAAAATTGGTGTAACATGCAACATAGAAGTTGGATGGTATCACGAGCAAGAAACTAAAGGAGTTTTCAAGTGAACCAAAATGCTGACACAACCCAAGGTCTTCACCAACCGCAGATGGTACATTTCTACTCTATGCGAATAAATGAGCTAAAGTCAACCATGTGAGAAATCATTTGATTACCGGTCATTGATGTATATCATTAACAAACGCGAGACAACTCGTTGATAATTATGATGAGAGTCAAGGTACCCCAGTACAATCTAACAAGTGCGAATAAATGAGTTGAATTCAAACACTTGAGAGAATCTACCAATCAGGATACATTAATGTATTCTCACTGTTGATAGCGAATGACTCTGCCACTGATAACTGCAAACCCTAAGGTATTGAAAAAATGACTCTAGATGTTGTTCCAAGAGAAATGAGTTGTAGATGATGGGAAAATATATTCCGGAAGGAAGGCGTTGAGGCATCCCACATCAACCAGCATGAGTGTAACCTGCTGGCCAATAATTTGGAATAAATCAGACGAAAAGAGATGAAGTAACCATTTTGAAGTACGTTCCTGGCGTACAAAATATGTGGATAACGCACGACAAAAACCATCTAAACCAACCAATAATGAAAGCTTCCACATCAGTGAGAAATCCACCAATAGGGAAAATGGAAACCAAGGTACTGCATGAATCCCAACATGTGATACTGTAAAATGATGTTGAACACAACGGAAATCACTTAGTCAAAGACCCATGATACTGATAAATGTTGAGAATAAGGTCTCCTATCAATGATGTAAATAGGGTGAGGGTGTAGCTCTAGGCCTAATGATCAGAGCAATTTTTTGGAGTCGATATGAGCAGATCCACCAACAAGAATTCAATGGAGACCTTCTTAACTAGCACAAGTGAAGGACCAAATAGTTGATGTGATATTGAACATATATTTGACAGACTAGGTATGGCCGACTGAATATGAGTTAAGAGACACTACAGAATGGTCGACACAGGTTGATTTCCCTTGGAAAAAATCATGACTCAAATGTGTTTGTATGACAATGGATGATAACTTTGTATAAGTTTATCATGCAGGAGGAATTAAAAAACTCTCCATGTGATTGGAAAAGATAACCAACCATAGGAGTACTGACTCGATAACAAGGTTATGGCTCTCCTAAGTCAAACTAAAACCCATCCCAATGAATGAAATATTTGATTTGAGTGATTTTTTCAAGGGGGACACAACTAACTCTTATTGCCATCAAATATGGAAATAAATGTCTCGTTCCTGCTCTTTTTGGAATATATTTTTTTTTCCTTTTTCATGTTTAAAGCCTGAAAAATAATAAAATAAAGCCTATAGTACAGTGGAAAGAATGAGTGTATAAATACAAATTCTCTATTTCTTTGGATTGGAGCGTTCTTATGCTCAATGCAAGGTGACAAAACTGGTCATTGACACTCAAAGGGATGTTATTTCCATGGGTGAAAGGTGTCAAGTCGCAAAGGCTAAATGATTGCATGGTTGAACTTGCAGAAATTCATGGTAAAAAAGTGGCTTATACATGAGTCCAAATGAAGCCTACTTAAGGGAAAAAAGGTATAAATACTCAACATGCAATGCAGTAGTACAAATTAACATCTAGGAGCCTCTAGGGCATATAGCTAGAAAGATAGCAAAGAAAAAGAGGAATGAAGCTTCATCGCAAATTCATGGCGGGACTAAAGAGGACTCTCGAGCCTACACAGTTTTGCAGCATGGGAAACATATGCTAGCGAGGATATAACTAGGAAACCCATGTAAAGGATGGATCTACCATTATGTCATGATTTTATAAAACGGTGAGTGAAAGTGGTGATGAGATCCATCACTAGACATATTTGGAGGGGTTACTAGTCACATTTTTTCCTTCTTAGATCTCTTTTTCTTGAATTTTTATTATTATTTGGGTTTATGATGATAGTATAAGTGGTGATTAAGGCTAACATACTTTGAGTGCCTAATATAAGGTTGAGTGCATAAAATCATGATTTATTAAGCAATTTAATAAATATTTTATCACAAAGACTTGGAGGAGACAGCAAGGAGAAATTATAGGAGGATTGTCCACCCTCAAAGGTAGCCGAAGGATCCCAAAGATTCTCTCCAAGCAATTTTAATTCCAAAAGCAACCAAAGGATCCCCAAGGATTCTCTCCAGCAATTAAAATTCCAAAGGCAGCCAAGCAACACAAAGAGGAGAGCACTCAATCTTGGTTTACTTGGATTCCAGTGGACTCAATCACCATTTTATAGGGAGTTGTTGGTAGCTTCCCTATATAATAAATAGAGAAGAGCTAGAGCTAGGAATATTTAGTCTATCCTAGTTTCATTTCCATTCAGAATTATTGTTGTGAACTATTGAAACTTGATGTTTTATTTAGGGATCGAAACTTTCAGAGATGTATGCAGTTATTATTTTATGAAATGAGAAAAATGATTTCATTTGATTAATTTAAGTTTAGTGGGCAAGGCTCATGGGTTAGGGACCAATCCATGTGCCTCAGCTTCTCTACTGTTATTATATTTTCCTTTATGGCATTTAACTAGTTCTGCCTTTCTCATTTAAGTTAGATCCACTTCTAATAAGTTTCATTGCTATTTAGTTTTTGTGTTGTTGTAGTTTTAATTGCTTATGCATAGTGAAATATAAGAAAAACTCCAAAAATGTGGTCAAGGCTCCCCCTACTCATCTTTGTGAATAGAGTTCAAGTAAGGCAGACCTTCTCGCAGACCCAAAAATTTCTTTATGTTCATTCTTTTATCACGCATTCTTTTATGTTTTCATGTTCATGAATCCACAGGTTTTTTTGCTGGAATTAATGTCAACACCCTAGAGTAGTTTTGTGGCGCTTCCTGCTTCATTTTCCATCTCCATCTTCACAGCTTAAACACTGTTTTTTTATGCCTCCACTCCCCTCCTTTTCCTCTTGTTTAAATGTTGTGCCCACCTTCTGATTCATAAAAACACTTAGAACCATTCAACCCGCCTTATTCCTTCCTTTTTATTAGTCCCAGCTACTTTACCTTTTTAATGCTAAACACTTGAAAAAACCATTGAAACTCGTCTTCCACCTTTGCTCCTCGAGTCTCCCGCCACTGTACATCGAACTACAAAGATTGCAACATTTACCATTTACCTTTAACGCTCACTGCTTGCTCTTTACGATTGCGATCTTGCAAAATCGCACTTTGCAACATTTACCTTTCACCCTGAAACACTTACTACTGGTTCTTGCAATTGTGGTATTGTGAAATCGCATCCCGCAGTTCTTATCCTATCGCACATCATTTCCTGCAATGTTTCCCTTTTTCCTTTCACCGCCACATCATCCCAATCACACATCGCATCCTACAGGACTTATCAAATCGCAAATCACATCTCGTATTTCTTATCCTATTGCACATTGCAACCTGCAACTTTTTCCTTTTTATTTTTCACCGCCACGTCATCCCCATTGCAAATCGCCTCCTAAAACCTTTACCGCAATGCACATCGCACTTCACACATTTTGGTTTATTCACGTTAAATCCTTACTTCTATCCATTTAAACTTGCAAAGTTGCGATTGCGACATCGCACATCGCAACTTTTTCCTCCATTGCATCTCCACCATCGCATTTTTTTCTTTCCGCTCCAAGGCCATTTCTTGCGCTATAATAAGGTTTTAAACCCCCCTCTTTCCACTTCTAAGCCTTTTCAATTATTTTCGCTCCTTGTGCTATAATAAGTTTTTATAAGGTTTTAAATCCCCCTCTTTCCGCTCCAAAGCCATTTTCTAAGGTTTTAACCCTCTCTTTCCATTTCTAAGCCCCATTTCATGCGCTAAGCCCTCAATCCACCACTTTAGCCCCTTTCTTCCCTCTAAGCTACAAATTAACTCTTTTTAGTTAGAATTAAGTGATTGATAGTTTAGTTGCATGGATAATAGCATGGTAGATAGATAATAGGATAAGTAGAATGCATTTAGCCATTTGGCTAAGTTAAGTGTAGTTCATAATTTGTTTCCTTTCTACCATTTATTTTCAGCAAGTTAACTTAGTTTCTTTTTAGTCATTTCCCTTTATGCCAATTAAATTAGTTTCATTATTGTCATTTCTTTTCAGCACTTTAGAATAATTTATTTTATGTCATTTCCTTCTAGTTATTTACTTTCCAGATGTTCTCATAATTTAAGAAATAGCACCCTTTCGTAAAGCAGAAGAGGATGACATGAATATAATGCATCTGTTGTGTATATAGCACTGTCACCTCAGAATTTGTACTAACCTCGGGTTGATAAAGTAAAGTAGGGTAGCCCCTTGGAGTTGCAGCACTCTTGGTGCAATACCAGGGATCACCAAGTGGCTTAAAAATCATAACATAGTGGGATCGACCCTATGGAAACATATTGCAGTATGAGGCTAGAATGCATAATGCAACAAAAAAAGTGATCTTCTCCCACCTATATGTTAGTGACGAAAATAATACCTTCCATGATGGGTCTGCGATCGTGGAATCGAAGTATTTGAAAAATATCACAAATTATCCATTTTTATCCTGGAAAACAACCTATCCTAGGACTTCCAGCCAAAAGGTCAAAAATTTTATGAAATAAAAAATATAAATATGAACTTTATAAAATTGGGCTTTAAAAATTTGATACAGAAAGGGCCTTTTCGCTTCCTAAACTTCATTTGTTTTTGTAAGAGTTGAGTGCTTGAGAGCAATCTTTTGGCAACCAAATTCCAACAAATCCCTCAACCAAACTTCCAGGTAATTCTAGATGCATTATCTTAATGATGTAACTACAATTCAAGCATTCTCAATGAATTTTCACTGTGAATTTTTTGTTTTTAAAATTTTCCTCTGTATGTACGCGAGTTGGATTTTTTGAACCCATGTATAAAATTCCCTATACATGGTTTTTCAAAAGGAAATATCTGTGTATACGCAAATTTTTATAAAGAAAATTTGGGTATGCGTAGACATAAATGAAAATCACAATTTTTAATGGATGAATTCTATTGAAATTGGATGCATTAAGAGGATGTGGGTTATTAAAAATTTTCAAGATGAAAAATATGAAAACCCAAACTAGATTGTTGGAGATGCCTGTCCATTACTAGGACCCAGAGAAAGAGGATTTTATGATAGATCAAATGCCTTTGCAAATTGGGATAGAATATATATATTTTATCACGGGACTTTCCCAGAGAGGGGAACCAGTCAATCCACAAGGGAAGGCTCGAGGGGGTCTCAATGTGAATGATTACATTAGCCTCTATTGCACACCAGAGACTGACAAGGTCGGATCACATATTCTGATAAAACATGTAGTGAGTTTTCCCATAAATATTCTCCTTTTTACCATAGTGAGGGTAGCAGGCTCAACATCACTACATCAGGCTTCTCGTCCTTCCATGTTCTTGGCAGTAGAGTGCCTCTCAAAATTATTTAACTAGTGTATGACACTCTTGATCAATATGAAGAAGCAACTGAATTTAGTGAAACAAGGTAAAATGAAACTTTTTGGCTATGGTACCATATTTTTTACATTTTTCTTTGAGAGGATAAAAACACTTCTACCCATAGTGTTTGAAACCATTAGAAGCCCCAGGGATCTAAGTATAGCTAGATGGGTAGACCTGATGAAGAGACTAGGTGGTGGCAAAGTCACTAGATCAACATTTGATGACAAGTTTTTCCTTTGGTGGGAACAACATGTCATAGTTATAGAAGACTATCCATATGCACATGGAATCTCTAGGAGACCCAGTAACGGTGCATTTTGAAGGCACTACATGGGGTGATATTGGTAAAATTTTAGGATTTTATGTTATTTGAATTTTATTTTATTTTTTGGATTTTAAGAATATGATCTTAAAAATTTAAAATTATTTTTGATGAGATAAAAATATCATGATACAGATGTTGGACCAGTGATACTTGAGGTTTTACCTAGGCATAGGTGTCATGGTAGAGATGCAGAGAGATTAGCAACAAAGACCGAGAGATTCCTCAATGTCGTTCAGAGAAACTTGGAGAGCTTGACTTGTCAAATTCCTATGGCGGCCATAGAGGACCTTTCGGAGGCTATCAAAAGATGCATGGTAGGAGTACCATGAGAGTAGGTGTATACCTTCTATCAGGTGGCTAATGTAGGTGCATACCATGAGGACCTTTATGGACATGATTGGGCTTAAGCCCTAATTTTGTAGGACATGTAACATCCTCTCCCCATATATACCCAAGTAACCAGCCAACCGGGGTAAACATGTGATGAGAGGCTACTAATATGAGATTCAACCTCCTAGATGACCTTAAGGAAGTGGAACTGAAAGAAACACCAAGAACACATCTTACACTGTATCATTGACATCCCTAGGAGGTAACCCAACCTCCCAGGGCCCTATTCCCTAAGGGGGGACTGATTTTTAGCCCCTTTGAGGCTGATTCATGGGATTTTAAGGGTAGGGAGTGACTCTATACCCTAGAGCCATGGGATAGCCTTGAAAAGGTAGCGACTCATGCCCAAACAATAAATTTTCTTCTTGTAGCTTCGGGATTTGGAATACATTTTCAACTCCTAAGCCCAAGTCACTACCAAAAAGTTCCTGTAACTTCAAGATATGGTAAATAACATTGAAACAAACATATGGAATAAATCACATCATCAGGAACTCATCCAAACCCACCCAAACATGACAGGAAATTCATCAAACATGTCACAAATATAGCATCTACAAGTATAAACATAAGATTTAAACAAAGGGGTCTCTTTCTTATCTGAGAATGGCTAAGGACCATTTCTTCCCTAAATTAAAATTTATCATTTAATCAATTTAACCACAGATATGTTGTGCATTCATTTACATATAAAAACATGGAGAGAGCCATACCTCATCACTATCACAATACATGCTTATAACAAGTGTAATACCAACAAAAATACCATAGATACATCAACAATAGAATCCATATATAGACTAGTGCATATACACATGAAATACCAAGGCAATGAACCTTTTTTTTAATGAATGTAAAAACCAACCGAGAATTGGACTTCCACATTCCACCTAACCATAGACATGGCTGAGCCGAATCTCACTTCATCCAGTCACCCTCGTGCCATATTTCAAGCATGAATGTGGGAATTTATCTAACACATCAATCAAAACAAAACCAGGGCTCCAGAGACCACACCATCTCAAACCAAACTAGTGATTCCACCTCACAGTCCAACATCACTAACCATCAGGGATTAGTCTCTATCCAAGCTTCTCAAGGGCTCCAAAGTGTTTTTTCCAACCATGACTTCCAAGACTAGTAACTCAACCCCAACTGTTACAGACCTTCCAGAGAGTTTATCTATCTAGGGATTCTGGGACTAGTAAATCAAACCATCTAAGGCTTCTACAATGTTTGTCTAACCAAGGCTTCCAAGACTTGTAACTCAACTCATAGTATTCTGTCGGTATTCCAAAGAACTTTTCCAACCAAGGCTTCTAGGAACTAATAAATCAACCCAACAACTAAAGGAATCATGAGAACCAACTAGAAAAAAATCGATGGAAACAAACCCACAATTACCATGGCTATCGAGGAAATGGCAAGGCTAGGAAAATCCACATGCATACCCATGCATGCCAAAACTAGCGAGGAAAACATACATTCCACATGGTACATGCACTCAAAACCTCTTGTAGATGCTATGTCCTCTTCTGATTTCCTTATTTTCCTTTGATTTATTCATCCAAATCTCCAAGTATGTGACACTCTACCAGAGTGCTCCAAGAATACGCTAAGTGCTCAAGAGTATATAGAGAGAGAGAATAATAAGAAATCCAAAACTGAACTGACCAAGCCTTCCCCACTGATCCTTAGAAGCCTTTTTATTAATGAGGCCTCTAATTTCTTCATTTTCCATTATTTTCCTTCAATTTCCTCCTCACATGCAACCTACGACCTTTCACCTTCCTTTTCTCCTAATTTCCATTATTTTCATAAATAAAGTTCCAATTAATTCCTCATGCCTTTCCAAAGCCTTAGCCATAATAACTGAAATGAACACCCACTAGGATGTTTTTCCCACCATTCATCTTGGAATACGTGTCCCATCACCGTGGTCTTATATATATTTTTACATATATTTTTACCAGGGTTGTTACAGGACATTTGTCCCCATTTTGTAACTTTTGGACATATTATTTATATCTATATACAAGAAATTTCATGATGTGATGATCATATATACAAATGATTTTTCATTATTTTTTGATTTTAATGTGATGAATGATTTATGTGCCAATCTAATGTTTGATTAGCTATAGAATCAACAAATCAATTTTATGATTGTGGAATATGAATAAAAGTGATAAAATTAAATGATGTTTGTAATAATCGCACTCTTAGAAATTGGCGCTATAAAAAGGGATCTCTCACAAGATATCTTTTTTAATTGAAACACTACTAGCTACAAGTCCAAATACACTACTAACAATTCAACACCAAGAGATATTTCTTAAGATAGTAAGTCAATGACAACACTATATTCATCCATATTGTTTGAAGCAGGGCCAATACATATGCCTCTTGAAACTAACAACTGACTGGATGCATACTAAATTATCTAAGCGACGAAAGCCAAGTTCTGGGTGTGTCTACTAACACCATCAGTGAACCCTAGATACACCAGAATCATCTATCAATACCTTCCAAAGAAGATAAAAAATATTTATATCACTATGAAACCTATAGAAAAATATGAAAAACTATATACAATATCTATAAGGAAAAGAAAATGTTAGGCAAGAGCCTAGGCATAATACTTCTTAAGATAGATCCCATGTTTGGCTCTGATAGCACATTTTTATTTAAGTCAACCAACTCATAGGAACCTTTCTTCAAGACCTTTTTAATATGAGTGGACCATACCACATAGGTTTGAACTTTTCTTCCCCCAAGATGTATTTTTCTTGGTCATAGACTAAGACAAGGCCACCCTCAAATAAAACCCTAGGATGCATAGTCTTATAATATTAGATTTTCACTCTATTTTTATGAGCCTCACTTATTTTGGTTGCATATCAACGCTTATCATCAAGATTTTCTACATGGATAAGGCATTATTCAAGACTAGATGTGTCTGTAAGAAATTCCATAGTCCACTGCTAATTTAAGAGATGGAATCTCACATTCCACTGAGAAGATTGATTCCAAACGGTAAACTAGTTGAAAAGGAGTAAAACCAGTAGCGGTCTTAACCGACATCCGGTATGCCCAAATTACAGGATATATCAGAATATTCCAATTGGATCTATCTTTATTTATCATTCATTATAGGATATTTTTTATGGAATTATTCACAGCTTCAACCTAACCATTGGCTTGAGGATAATATGGATATGAATACTCCTGCTGGAATCCCAATTTCAAAGCCAATTTGAACATCATCTTATTCTAGAAATGACTGGCATGGTCAAAGAAAAAATCCTTTGGAATACCAAAACAAGAAATGACTTGGTTAAACAGGAAAACAGTTGTTGTCTAACCATCATTCACGAAAGTAGGGATATATTTGGCCCACTTAGTAAAGTAGTCCACTGCTACGATAATGTACTTATGACCTTTTCGAAGGAGGGTAAAAGTCATAAAATCAATACCCCACTTTGTGAAGGTATCGACGATGATGACAAGAAAAAGTGGAGCTAGATGAGTGCACATTTTCTGAGTATAAACCTGACATGGATGGAATTTTTTGACTGCTTCAATACAATCCTTGAAAATAGAGGGCCAAAAATAGTCTACATGAAATATTTTTTGGGTTGTAGCAAGCCGAGATAGATGACCTCCACGAGATCCACTATGGCAGCCATTCATAATGGACTCAGCTTCATCTAAGTTTTAAAAAATTCTAAGGATTGAATCAATCCCACGATGATACAAAATGTCACGAATAATAATGTGATTTCTAGCCAGGTGACGCAATTTTCTATGTTCATCCTTTGAAAAAGCAAGAGGAAACTTTGACGTCTAGAGATATACTATGATGTATCCAAACCAAGGATCTCGTGAATAAATAAAGAAGATATGTTCATCAGGAAATGAATCTTCATAAAAATATCTTCTTCACAAGGCAGCTCTTAGATCAATTCTCCAAATACTAAAGAATTTTTAGATTTAGTAGACATGAATTCGAGATCGAATTATTGTAAGATAACAATCCATATGCTATATTTCCCCCCAATCAGTCGCCTACTGAGAACAAACTAAAATGGGTTGACATCTGCCAAGACAAAAAAAAATCTATGCAGAATATAGTGTCAGAGTCGTTGGAAAACATGAACAACTACTAAAGTTATTTCTATATATGAGAATATCGTAGTTCAAGACCAACTAAACCTTGGCTCAGATAATAAATCATGTGCTCACAAAGAGCATCGTCTTCCTGAAACAGAACCATACCTATGGTTGACTCTGCCACAATGAGATATAAGAGAAAATCCCTGTTATAATTGGGTGGACTCAATAAAGGAGTAGAGGTCAATTTTTTTTTCAAAGCCTCAAAAGAGTGTTGAGCGGAATCATCCCATACAAAATGGAACTCCTTTCTTCAGTAATCTCATAAATCCTCTTGTAATATCCACATAACTGACGATAAATATTCTTAATAATTTAGCTTTTCCTTGGAGACTCTGAAGTTGATGGATAGTGGACGGGGGGAAAAGTTGAAGTATTGCCTCAACCTTGAAGGGATCAACACGAATCCCTTCAGTAGATACAATTAATCCCAATAACCGACCAGATGTGACAGCAAAAATGCATTTATTTGGATTCAACCAGATCTTATAATAACAACATCATTTAAAAATCAAACGAAGGTGATGTGGATGATCAATTCCCTTTTGAGAATGAGCATCGAGGTCATCCAAATATGCTTCTATAATATGTTTGATGTCATGGAAATCATATCACATGGTGCGCTGAAAAGTCGCTCCAGCGTTTTTAAGGCAAAAAGGCATATTTTTGTATGCAAACGTACTCCACAGATGAATAAAAGTTGTCTTATGTTGATCTTCATGATGGAAAATAATCTAATTATATCCCAAGAAATCGTTCATGAAGGAAAAATCTCATTTCCTACACATTCATCAATAATATGATCAATAAAAGGTGTGGGTAAATTATCTTTCAGATAAGCCTTATTCAAATCCCTAAAGTCAATGCATTCTCGGATCGTTCCTTTATTCTTATCGACAGTGCCTAATTCGAGACCCATTCAATTAGTGGAATAGGGTATATGACACCCACCTTTAGCAGATTTTAAACCTCGACTTTGATAGTTGCTACTTTCCTAGGGTTCACTGGTCGAAGCTTTTTCCATACAGGCTTAGATTTTCCATATCCTTTCTTCTTATCGATAGGGACTAGATTCGAGACCCATTCAATTAACAGAGCAAGGTATATGAAACCCACCATTAGCATATTTTCAACCTCAAATTTGATAGTTTCTACTTTCCTAGGGTTCACTGGTCGAAGTGTTTTCCATATAGGCTTAGTGTTTTTGTAAGTCTTTATCTCATGTTGAACTATCTATGGGTCGATTCCGGTCCTTTCCTCATAATACCAATAAAACACATCTCATAATTATTTAAAACGAGTGGTATAAATATTGGTTTTTTGAGGGGAACATTCAGCTCCGATGAAGACATTCTCGATAATATTGGGATCCTTAGAGATGTTCACTGGAATAGTTTCTAAAATAATGGACACATTACCTTCAGAAAAAATATGTGTTGGGGCCAAAGGATTTAATATTGTATGAACATTCTAGTTGAAGAAGGTATAGACAAACTTGATTTTCCTTCATGCAAATCTGAAAGGAAATATGATCGATGATGCAAGTCATCCCATAGTATTTCTACACCAATAATTGCTTCTAGGATCTCATCTTTAGATGGTAAGATAGTATCAAGGCAATCCATAGTAGAAGTAGATTCAAGGGTCTATGTTGGAGCCACATCACCATCCAAATCCTCCGATGAAAGAGGAGTGGGATCAAAATTTGCAGGATTGAGTGTAAGTTGATAAGTGATTTCTGTTACAAACATAGAATATGCCATTCCACCCACTTTCTCCTCCTCTAATCTATCTATAGAGTGGGGTAAGGGCCAAGGATTAGAAAAATAATGAGTTTTGAAGGAACCTCTTTGAGTAGGAGCCTTGGAGGATGAAATGGAATTAATTCTTGCAATAGGAGAAGGAAGATCAAAATTACCCATCAATGAGGAATACATTCTGAATCCTAAATTATCCACATATGGCTTGGTATTATTCACCAAGGGGATCGTATAGTAAAAATATGCATTTGGTTCTTTAGGATAATAATCCATTTTACCAACTCTAACAATTCTCCCTTCATGGGGAAATCATAGGACTCAAAATAACGAAGATACAATAGCATCCATTTAATAAACCCCATTTTTACCCAACAAAACATTATAATCCAAATTGACATCAACTATTTATACCTCGACATTAACCACCTTTCCCCCAACAGAGATGGGAAAGGCTGGAATAATTCCATGCGGCCTATGATAATGACCATCGAACACTGTAAGGAGAGTAGGAGAAGGAACAACTTCAGGAGATATCATAGCCTTCCAACATGACATTGACATGACACATGTGGAAGCCCCCTCATCAACTACAGTTGAAAGATATTCATTTTTTGATATATAGATTTGATCTGGAAATCCATATGATGAGGGAGTCTATTTTTAATATTCGACATATCAAATGTTATAACAAGAGAGTTTCTCGGATCTACTGCTTCAATTGCAATGAGAAATGCACTCCTTTGTGTAGGACATGATTGGAGTACCTCTAATGCTGACATCACACAAGGTATTTGGGCCAAATATTCAATAATAGAGTAGTTATGGGCATCCCTGGCATTAGGATTGACAATCAAATGTTTTGTAGAGCCTTTTGGCATCCAAGGTATAGGCTCAACTATGGGCCTCTCAATATGGAGTGGCTTTGGAACATCGGAAGAAACCTTAGCCTTAGAAGGTTTCGGTTCACCATAATCCTGTGATCTTTTAGTAACATCAACATGAGACCTCACCATATAGATATTCGATGAAGATTCCCCATCCTGGTTTCCCCCTGTGGGGGTCTCAGTATTAGTATCTGCACCAGTAATAATTTGCTTCCCTCGGGGAAAAAGGTTGGTTAAAACATCCTGGGAGTTAGAAGGACCTTGTTGTGCTAAAAATCACTGAGCATCCTGAATCTTAGTGCAAATATCAGTTAAATGATCTCTATTGCATAATTTTCATGGAACTTTGACTTTAGTTTTTGGATCTTTTTTTCCCTCCCTTGTATTATCACTGGGTTTGTTTGCATTTCCCTTCCCATCCTTATCATTTTTCTTACCACGTCCATATTTATTCCCATCATATTATTGGTTTCATTTGGGGTTCAAATACTGGACAACGTTAAAAATTAAAGGTTAAGACGACATAGGCACTGACGGTGATGCTTCTACCGAAGAAGCAGTTTGTAAGGACAATTTTTGCAATTGACTTAACAGGTTATCCATGTTATTATCGATTGAACCTACTATTCTGTCGGCATGGAAACCTGGCTTTGGTTTGGATAGGTCGATCTTATATTGAGGAGGCATTACAAAGAATATTATATAGGACTCCAAATTGAAAATATATGAGTGCTAACTGCTGGGCTTTAAAGATGGCTTGTTCTTTAGTGAACACTCTAGAGAGCAACACGTCATTAGATTTTTATGGTTGTAAGGATTTTAAAAACCATTTGACAAGGAATTCATTAGGGATATAGGCCTTAATGAGCCTCTTCCTTTTGTGTCATTCCTGAATATGGTTAGCAATATGAGTTGCTTTATCTTGTTGGAAACTATTGAACAACTCAGTTCCAACATCATATCAGATAAGAAACTGAAAATGGTTTAAAAACATAGTATTCAGCTCACTAAACATAGAAATATAAACCCATTAAGAACTATATAATATTTGCAACATATCCATTTAGGGTGCGTTGGAATAATCTCAACCAGATTGAATCGTCGATCAGGGAGTTGGATGAACACCATAAGTGGAACATTGTTATATGATCTACTAGATTCTCTCCAAACTTCCCTTCGAAATTTGGAATATCTGATGGAATTTTGGTGGGAACCAGAGGCCAAGTCGGATTATATCAGATCAGATCATTCGTCAACTTCAAAATCTCTGGAAATTTTAGGGTTTCCAGGAATGGTAAGCATGGAGGATCGCGAGAATTCCACCTGTCAAGATTAAAATTTCCAACATTAAGAAAAGAGTATCCTTGATTTGTAGAGGAACCAAGTTACAAAGGTTTACTTGTTGAAAAATTTGAGCCATAAGTAAATCCTTGTGGCCCAGAGATATTTGGAGGGTATCCACCCCTTGCCGCAAGGTTTCCAAACATAGGAAATTTTCCTCCTAGCAAAACATTGAAAGAAGGGGAATCCCTTGATAAATATTCCATGCATTTGCTAAATTAGGAAAGATCTGTGAGGTCCCAATAGAAGGGAAACGCATACTCCCCTATTGACCAAATTAAGACTGATTCCTAGTCCCTAAACCACTAACTGAAGGGTTCCCTCATCCTTGACTCCCATGAAAAAGATTACGATTATGAGTCTGAGTAGAGAAAGGTAGTGATCCTATGTTTAAATATGGTTTGGAAGGAGGTATAGGATCACCTCCAAAAGAAAAACCCTGAAAATATGTTGAACCACTAAGTGTTATAGAAGTCATTTATGTGGAAATAACATATAGGAAGGTTGAACGAACTAAAGGAATCACATTGGATGGCATCCCGAGAGGATTGGAACCAATGTAAGAAGAAAAAGGTTGGGTTCCCCCACTCGGAACTGGAATGGAGGTAGAGCCAAAAAATATGGTACTAGGTGTGATAGTAGAGATACCAATTGTAGCCCCTCCTACAACTAAGAGATGGGTCTACACTCCAGAAGTATCCGTAGCTGAAATTATGCTTCTAACATTTGCCATCGAAAGAAAATAAGGAGAGTAAATAGGGCTTGTCGGCTTGTGAGTCGGGGTACCTACGTACAATACAACATGTGGAATATGAGAATGAAGGGGTCTAGAAGGATTTACAGGGGACTCAAGTACGTCTTCAATATCAATCTCGTCTTTTAATGGAAGAGCACCCTAGTAAGGACCAGAGTGTTTCCATCCAAATTACGAAGTACACTAGGATTACACTATGAAACAATAACCCTAAGAAAAGGACCAATCTCTGATGTTTGTTGCTACTGGTTGAAAATCACCAGCATATTTTCTCCTATGCCTTCTAGATGAAGGATCAACACTCGTAGGTGACAGCCCACGAAGCCTCCTATACTGACTAGCTAGTCGATCAACCACATTTAATTATTAATATAACTTTTTGAAGACTCAAAAATTCAAAAACCTATGGCAATATAGCAGCAAAGATAACTCACTAAAAATTCCCTAAAGATACAACCAAACAAGAAACTTACAATTATTTTTTCTCTGGGTGATTAGGATCAGACACCAAAATACAAGAAGTGAAGATAAGGACCTTCTAAAGAGAGTCTAGCATAATTACAGCCCATTCCTACTAGCGAAGGTAACCGAAATAGTTACGCTAACCTCCAGACAAAATCCTTTCTTGGTGCAAGTACCTGAGCTTCACAAGGGCACCGTCCATAAGTACTAATAAGAGTGATACAACATTTTCCTCAGGAACCATGGGTATTCGCCCCCCGCAGTAACCTATGTGGTCCCTATGAAATGAAACTAAGGTCACCAGTTCATATTAGAAGACAGGTGGAACAATCGTGGGCACATGATCCAATAAGTAGGAGAGGGGGTATCTCTCTTTCCCTGTCTTCACTCGTCCTTATGCTTAACTCATGTGTTAGAATATATTTCCTGGACAGCTTAACGAGACTATATTTTTCACTCTTTAATCAACTTCTACGTTTCAGTTTAGAGTGGCCTTGGATATTTTTCTCTCCACACACCTATTCCAAGGCCCTAAATGCCCTAGACTAGTTGATGTATCGATGACAAAAAAAAATTCTAGTTCATTTTAATTAAGAGCTTGATTTTAATGGTTGTTTTTTAAGTCACAGGTAAATGGAAGTTCATCTTATGATGTTTTTAACGCAAAAAAATAAATCAATAGAAAACCTGGCTACATGAAATGAAACTCTTTTTCTTCGATGAATAATGATTTCTACAAAGGTTCTACGAAAAAAATATGAAAGAAAAACTCTCTTTTTTTCTTCTTCTTTTTTTAAACACATTCACACACTCAAAATCTATCGAAAAGACTAAAATTCTTATAGTGAAACTACCTTAATGCAAACTAAAATTCTCAAATGAAATATTCTATGGGCTATTCTTAAAGTAAACAAATGTGTTCTTAAAAACAAACCAAAAGAAAAAAATTGACAGACGAGGAGGAACAAATATGAGAAAATTTCTCCCAAACCAAGAAAATTTCAATCTTAAGCGAATATTTCATGCTTGTTCGAAAAACCAAAAAGACCAAAAACCAAAAACAAAGAAAAGAAAGGAAACAAACAATTTTTTTTATCTTTTTCTTTTTAAGGATAAAGAAATTTTTGAGAAGACGAAGAAACCAATAACTCTAAGATCAAAATCAAGCCCAAAATACCTCAAACTTCACAAGCCACAAATGATCATCAAGGTGATAAGAATTAAAGTGAAAATGGACTAAAAACTTGAATAAATTGATCTGAACATAAGCATAAAGACTTCAGCAAGTAAGAAATATTTTAGGAAGCCCGGAAACTTTTCAAGATTGCAAAAGCAGTTCTCAAAAACCAAAAAGAAACCAAATAAGTCAACTTTAATATTTCAAATCAAAGTGATGAAAATATTGTGTTATAATAAAACTGAGCTTCAATTCATCGCTTCAAACATACATAACAATCAAGCACTTCGGAAAGAAATCCTGAACCCAAAATTTAAACCCAAAACTCCACCAAAATGAAAATCATAGGTTGAAAAGGTATTGTCAAAAAAAGAGATAGTAAATATGATAACAGCAGAAGTCAAGACTTTTCTAGACTAATAATTACTCCAAGAAAGCAATATAAACTAGGAGAGATCCTTTACCAAGAACTAGATTTGAAAAAATCAACCAAAACTAAATATACACGCATGTATAGACACAAACCTGCATATATATATATGACTGAGCCCAAAGAAAATAGCGTATACATAGGTTTCTTTGGAATTAAACGTGTATGTATGCAACTATGTGTAATAAAAAGTGGGTATATATAGACAAGTAAGTAAAAATAAAAAATACAAGTCTGATTCAGAATATGAGACTACCTACTTAGACTGCAAACAAGCCAATGACACTAGAAAAATCAAGAAACCAAATAAAAGGGCCCAAATCAAGAGACAAACAACCCTTATTAGGAAATACAAGATTGGATTCCCTAAAGGAGTCATCAATTATGTTGCAGGAAAAAATATCCCTAGGGTCAGGGTTGAGAACCACAACAGATCAAAGGGAAATCAATAAAAAAGAAGCTAGAAATCAAGCAGTATTACTACATAAACTACTAAAATCGGGTTAGGATAAGATACCCGTATGTCCTACGTTTGGCATCGTTCCTGTAAGGTCCAGACCGTCTGCTTCCTCCATGGCTGTCAGACCTACAACAAAGTTTAAAGAAGCATGTATACAATAAGTAGTTCAGAGTATGTGCATAATATAAATGTTAGATCATTAAACATAGATATATAAATCATAGATCATAAATCATAAGATCATAACATGAATCATAAGATAAGACCATAACATTCAGGAACAAGACAAAGCATCTTTATTGATATCAACAAAATAATATGGAAGAATACAACCTGATCCGATCACAACTCCAAGCGAAACCTTCCTCCGGATCCGTCCAACCCAAGCCTCAACAATCATCTCTCAAGCATATACACATGAATGTCATATAATGTAATATGAATATCACTATGAGGAAATAAGGGTTTCCTATAACTGGGAGTCCAGGAGGCACAAGGAAACTTAGACTTGATCGGGGACCAATAGACTATAGTATCCATATTCTCTCTCTTCTTAATCTTTATGCCTTCCCATAAGGTGTATATATATGACTCAAAATCAGTTGATTCAGTTAGGCCACGAGATCCTGTAGGTGGGATTTCGGTGAAACCCATAAACCCTACAAAAAAATAGGATACTATATATGTTTTTAATATTTTAAATTATATATGTGGGCTCTATAGGGAGGTACCCGTGTGTGTACGCATTTTTTGAAGGGTAGAGGTGCATATGGAATTCAAAACAAATTTATTTAACAAAGTGATCAAGTCTAAAGGGGAAGGGCTGCCCAAGGCCATAGAACAGAGCATTAGAACTATCTGAGTGTTGCATGATGCTATAACATACCACTAACTGTTTTCCATTGATATTGATGGTTTTTTATTTACCACTAACCATTTTCACTTGAACAATGTGGTGATTTTGGATGACCAATAACCAATTTTAATTAAATAATATGGTGGTTTCTAGTTTACTATTAACCATTTTACTTCATCAATATAATCCTCCCCCTAGAGTTGTAGGGGAGTTTCCTTTTATTATTGTCTTACCCATCTTGATGGGTTGAAAGTACCATATTTGACTTCAGAGTACATACATAATTAGATTTAGTTCATGCCCAAAATCATTTGGAGTAACCGCATGATAATTGTTTATTTTTTTTGTTATTCTTTTTGTTGTGTCTTTACCTCTATCTTGACTAGGCGAAAAAAACTTATGTAGCTTCCTGTAGATTCCATTTTAAAAAATGTATCCATCCTAAATGGATTGTTTTTTTAACCCTCTTATAATTTCATTTTTTTTCAAATACATGATATATATTACCATAATCAAGATAAGGATGGAGATCAAAACACTAACTCATGTGACCAATTATTTGACAATGTTAGTACTTATTACTAGGAATTTGGACATATTTAAGAAATCCTATGCTGACAAGTTGAACTAGTTTTGAAAAATCTATAATATTCAAATTGTTTCCTTTGTCATATCCAAATCCATGTTTTTTCCTTATTGAATGATAACTCTTCCAAAGGTTTGACAAACATCATGGAAAGACCATTTGGTTGCTCTTTTGCTTCTTCAAATGTGTTTTTGCTTCCACTATTTCTATGATTCTATAATTTTTCTCATCACTTATCTTCATTCAATGTTTCCTTCATCAATTCACAACCCGAATCCATATCCATTAGGTCTTCTATATCATAATGAGCATCAAACACATATATTATGTATTGTGTGTCACAAGCTACATCAATTTTTTTGTGATTTCATCTTCATCTCACGTTGCATAAATTTTTTGGATAAGATCCTTTGTTTCATATGTTGCATAAATATTCTATAAGAAGTCCTCTGTGATGCAACTTATATCAACCTAATATATTAGTTCATTTGTATCACAAGTTGCATTAGTCTTTTGTACAAGACCTTTGTGCCAGAAAGAATCGACCTTGGTTGTAGATGTTGCATCAAGCACGTGATCAATTTGATCTTGTTTTTCTCTTAGTTTTAATTGTATTGCATTACATGAGTGCTTCATTATGGATTTTAACTCTAAATCACCAAAGTAATATTAGAGACCAGTAGCTACATTAATTTATTCTAAGAATAAATAAAAAACACATGATGAAACAGGAAAGACTAAGTGTACCCAAAAATTTCTGGAAATTATTCTGAAAAATTTATTTATTATCATAAAGATCAAGTACAAAATTTGTGGTGCTTCAGAGGACCAAACTTCGGAACCCCCTTTCTTCTTCTGAAAAGTGTTATATACAAAATTTCAAAATGGACAGTTATAAAACTATCAACCTCCTAAACTAATTTTATCTTATTATTACATTTGAAATGGAAATTACATGTATCTTTAGGAAATAAAAATAAAATAAAACATCAACATAAAAAACTTTGTTATTTGGCAGTTTGAGACTCTAGAATGGAGGTAGTTTCTACTTCTACTTCTTTTGACTGTGGAGACATTCATTCTTTTCACTTCCTCCATAAGTATACATTTTTACCGAGGCAGTTAGAAAGATTCATGTGAACCATCCTGAAATTAGTAATTTTGGAATATGTAGGTTTTTTAGCAAACAAAGTCTTCATCTTCCATAATACTTGGAAGTCTTTATGCAGGGAATTGACAATGGTGGCTCCTTTCAGAATTGCAGTATTCTCATGAGTAGACCCAATTTTATTCTTTTCTTTCACTAGTAGTGTTTCATATGTTTCCTAAGGGAGAAAATTTCCTTGTTGGTCCCAACAAGATGGTAAACCAGCCCTGGTCATTTTATCAAACATAATATTAAACTTTGTCACTGCTCCCTTTACTACATCCAACTTCTTCATTGCTTCTTTTCTGAATAATTTTTTCACAATCATCCTGTTTAACTCCAAAACACATTTATTCCTTTATTCAATTCCAAATTTTTTTAAGATCTTACGTAGATTTAGAATCTATGAAATCAATTAACTTTTTAGCATACAAAGCTCTGTTTTGTGACTTTTTCTTGTTAGCCACAATAATCCCTTCCAAGTATCTAACAATGTTTTTCTCATCTCCAATAATAATAATAATAACTCCCACACATGTTTTACAGTATCAATGATATCATTCCATATTATCTCCCTGGCCTATATAAGGGACATATTCCCTTTTAATTTTTCCTTCAGTTCCTTAATCTCTTGGAAAGTAGTTTGATAATCTCTCCTATATTTTTCAGTATTATCTTTGGTCATCAGTACTTCTTGTTTTGTGGCTTTAATCACCTTCAATGCAATCTCCAAGTATCTTTGGCTCCTTTTCAAATAAATTTTTTCCATCTTCAATTCAGTAATGACCTAAGTTAACTTGGTAGTAGGATATTCAGACTCAGATGCTACTGCAATGGTACAAACATCAAAATAAATTTTCTTCTACAACATAACATTCATTTCATTTAGCTTGGAAAATTATTCATTCTTCTGTAAAAGGTCCCGTAGTAGCTGTTCTTTTTTAGTTTCTACCTAAGCCACCTCTGCAGCCATTGGGTGTTCACTATTGGGATGTTTAAGTTTTTTCTTTAAAACCTGAATCTCAGCTTCGGTGCCCTACAACAACTTTTGAACCGTTGTCCTATCCTCAGGATCAGCCCAAATTTTTATAATGATTTGCTTTATTTCTTCATTATGTGTAGTTAAATATCTTGAATTTTTTTTTCTCTAATTTCAATTTTTTTACCACCTTTCCCAACATATTCTCAATTTTAACAACAACTGAGGAAGATTTATTTAAAACATTGACAACCAACTACCCAATATATGAAGATTAATTTTATCTAGAAGAGGAATTGTATTTGTGTCAAATTTTAAATTAACAGTCTTAAACCAACTAAATATGCTACAGTCATAGTTGAAGGATGAAAAAGAGTCATCCTTAGTTGATATTTCTCCAAATCCATTGCTAATAATAATCTCGTTTTCTTAGGATGGATTTGACCCTTTGATTCAGATTCCTTATTTTCCCTTATCGTATTATTCTTCTCTTAGATCTATGAAAACATTTGTTTAATCATTGGAACAGATTCATGATATGTATCCTCTAGAACAGGAGATGAGGGAGTACATGAGTTTTCCCCCAACTACAAAGAATATTAGGGTACTGTTGATGAGTTGGTCTCATCAGCTATTTTTGTCCTCTTATATTCTTTCTCTTTATCACCATTCATATCAATTATTTCTCCTCTTCCCCTCTTAAGATTATTTTGAGTGAAATGTGAAGTTTCAACCTCCATCTACCCAAATATAAGATTTACCTCCATTTTCCAATTTCTCCACTTCTGGTATAGATTCATGAATAAAAGGAGCATATCCAATCCCCAACCTTTTGTTTTAAATTATATGACATGGGTCATAAGCCCATTTTTCTCCTAGCAATAAATTCTTGCCCTCCAACGTTTTATGGGCCTCTTCAGCTGCTTGCCTATTATTCACAATACATGGGCCCACAGTCCTGGGAAACATGAACAAATGACCCTTTTTCACAAGAAAAAAATGAATTTTATCTACATTTAGGCTTTGCCTTATGAATTCCAAAGCGAACATCCTCATTGGAACAAATGTAGGTAATATAAAAGGCTCAACATTAACTCCATATAACCTTATTTCTAAATGATCTTTGAAAACAAACCAATCTCCAAACTTCACATATTTTCTCATTTGTAGGAGTGATTGAGCTTTAGGCAAGAGACATGGTGCAGGTGAACCATTCAAAATTTAATATACAACTGGGAGAAAAGTGGAAGTAAAATAAAAAATTCCTTCATTCCCAACATCCTTCCTAACTCCATCTATCTATAAAATAACTAATTGTTTGTTTTTTTTTGAATCTATGACATTCAACCCCAACCGCATGAAAATTTCAACATGACTATACAGGAACAAGTAAGTGATAAGGTAAGGAAACCTAAAGTAACCAGTAAGTGATAGGTTCATAAATTGAGTGTTAATATCCTCCCAATAAGAAGGCATGTCAAGAACCATTGCAGGCTTCATCATGAGGGAAAACATTCCCAAAACTGATTTAGCCACCATTATAGTATCTTATTTTCCTAGAATTTTAGATAGTATCTGAAGGACTAGTTTCATGTCTTCAGTAAAGAGATATAAAGAGAATTGATTTGAATCAAGAGAAATTTTTTCTTTTTCAGGAATCAGATAAAATATAATTTGGGTGGCAAATTTAGGTCCATGAAAGTTGAAAATACATGGACAGAGACTCATCAGAAAAGCTAACATATGAACTTGCAGGAGGATAGTAGAGGGATTGTCGAATTAAAAGGGAAGAAACCTGAAAAATATTTTCTCCCAATTGGTTCATTACAAAAAAATTCTAGGTTACATTGCCATAACTAGTCAGTGAATAAATTATGGGAACATATAGGTTTGACGGACATAAGTTGACAAAAATCCTAACATGACTAAAGCAGAATAAACTAGATACTTGGACTGGTTTAATGTGACCTACTGATAAAATTGGAGGTGGTTAATTGTACATATGGTATCAATGATATCATTTTCAATATCCATAAGGATAATATGTGTATATGACCCAGCCAATACATTTCTCTTCGATATTTTATCAATTTCAATTATAATTGGAGTATAAATACATGGTGCTGACGAAAATGGTGACTGAGTGCCTATGAATTCTTTGGAAACTTTAACAACTTGGAAAAAGAATGAGGGAGAAATAAATGTGGGAGGGATTTTATAGAGGAAGGGAAAAAACGGGGGGAAAACTTCACATAGGAAAATAAATGAATGACAAGATGGGTAAAATGACAGGTACGGTATGACATGACGTAAAAGTATGATGAAGCAGGCTCGCTTGTTAACATTGCAACCTTGCTTGCTAAATTCACTGTGGGGGTACTCCACTGTACGGGAAGGCCTTCAGAGGTGTGCTCCCATAGTGAATCTAGGTCTCACATCTCCATTCAACGGGCGAGAGTCAAAACTTGTGCAGAGGCACTCCTCGTGATAACGAGCATGCTGTTTGTGGTGTTGGGTTTGCAACATCATGCGTGCCCCGCCTCTGCAGTGATCTTGATCCAATGAATTTCACATTCATTACCTCCACTTTGGTTGTAGGATGGTCCCACCTCCACTGCATTTATTTCTCCGACAATTGTTTAGTGTATAATTTTTTTTCTTTTTGAAATATTCAAAATTTAACAAAATCGCTTATCTTTCTCTTTTCGTATATGCATATTTGATTTTTTCCTTTTCTCTTTTTTTTTGAAAAGGAAATTGAAATTTATACAACATACCAAATGTTAAAATGAGTTACGACACGATCAATTATATTTTTATTATTATGTAAGTTCCAATCAAATGCTATAATTTGATTTTGCAATTCATGGTTGTAGACTTGCAAATCCTTGATTTCCTAAGAGGATTTTTGTAAATTCCTTCCCTATTTACCCATTTTTCTCACACTCCTTTGTTACACTCATTTGTACTTGCTTGCTTGATTATATGTTTATGTGTCACACTCATTGGATGTTATGTCACAATACAGTGTTAGGTACTACAAGCAACACATAACAAGAAACTGGTGTAAAAAGGTTAAAGTCATTCTATAAGTCATTGTATATATCTCTTCATATGAATTTATAGTACATTAGATTGAAAATTATAGACCTAGATCTCATTGATAACTCATTGGTGAATCATAAAAATTCCTCGTCAAGGATAAGGTTTACAATTGATATCAATGTGGTCTTAGAATTTGTGATTGTCTAGGGACTCCCAGTCTGACATGATCTCTATATAGGTTTACTCAAATTTTAAGTGTCGGCACCCTTTGGATGCAAAATCAAGAGTCGCCATCCAAATTGTACACTTTGCATATTTTTTAGTAGACCCACACCAAAACAATGAACTTACATGGAAAAATGTGATTCTTTAGAGAAATACATTTTTTCATGTTTTTTGAAATTTTTCTAGTGTGTGTTTACTCAAAATTATGCCAAATGGGTATTGATTCTCTTAAAGTTGATTTTGTTAGAACATTTTTTGTTTGAGAGCCATTGTTTTAACTCAAAATTCACAAGTTGCATTAACCTTTTGCATGATTTCATCTATGTCACATATTGCATCAAAATTTTGGACAAGATCCTCTATATCATATGTTGCATCAATTTTCTATAGTATCTCCTTTATGACACAAGTTACATCAGCCTATTGGATGAGTTTATATATATCACACATTTTATTAGTCTTTCATACGAGATCCTCTGTTTAATATTGCATCGAACTTGGATATAGATGTTGCATCAAGCATGTCATCAATTTGATCTTTCTTATCTCTTAATTTTATTTGAAGTGTGTTAATCAGTTGATCATTCATATATATATGAGTTTGAAGATCATCTAGTAATTGTAGCATATCGAACATGTGATCAATTATGTTTTCTATTATGTATGTTCCAATCAAGCACTTTATTTTTATTTTGCAATAAATGGTTGTACGCTTGCAAATAATTTATTTTTTAGAGAAGTTTTATAAATAATTTCCCTCTTTACTCATTTTTATTACACTCAATTGTCATCCATGTTCATACTTGCTCACTCAATTATATGCCTGTGTGTCACACTAAGTGGATTTTATGTCACCATATGGTGCTAGGTACTACAAGTGAGACACGACAAGAAAATGATGGAAAAACCTTAAATTCATTCTCTAACTCATTGTATTGACGTATTCATATGAATTTATAGTACACTAGATCGACAATTCTAGATCTAGATCTCATTAACAACTCATTAGTGGATCATGAGAACACCTCATCAAGGTTAAGGTTCACAACTCATATTAATGTGGTTTCGGACTTTGTAGTTGCCTAGGGATTCACATTTCTAACATGATATCCTTATAGGTTTACTCAAATGTTAACTATAGGTACTAATTTTTCTTCCAACCAGTACCCACTTTCCATATTTATAAGTAGACCCACATTGAAAAAATTGAAAATAAATTGAAAAACATGACTCTTTAAAGAATTTTTTTTTTTTCATGTATTTTTTTTTTGGCATGGGTCTACTAAAAAGTATGCAGAGTGGATACTGGTTCCTTTAATGTTGATTTCGTTAATGGATTTTTTTTAGGCCCATTTTTTACCTCAAAATTCCCCTAATTGATATGAATAACTTTGTTCATATATTAACAATGTATCCACTTGATAATATAAGTCAAAAAGTAAATTAGTAATTAATTTTTATTATCTTAGCATATGGCTTTGTCATTGGTTGTTAAAATTTTGATTAGATAGGTAACTTGAATTTGGCTTCCCTAAGAGCCATGATAATTTGAGGGCAAAATAATTGTTATTTTTAATATAAGGTAAATTAACCCATTATTTTTGTGGAAGAGGGTTTTATGCCTTCTCTTTGAGTTCAAAAAGGAGGGATATTATATTTTAAAGCGGACCTTACTTTTTTTGTACCAAAGGAATGCATTTGAATAGTTGGACTCAAGAATTCAACCCATAAAATGATATTTTGACTATTGGTGTTTTGTGGGTTCATTTGCCTCACTTCATTTTGTACTATTGGAATGAAGACTCTCGATTTCACATAGGAAAAATTCTAGGAAGTCATATTAATATATTAGAACATAGGGTTGAAATGTTTTCATGTGCTAAGATATGTGTGGAAGTACATCTAGAAAGGGGATTTCCCAAAGTGATTTAGCTATCTTTGAACAACTAGAAACACATCTATATAGTATATTATGAGAAAATCCCTTCTAAGTTAAAGGCATGCCATGAGTGTGTCTATTTCATGAAATCATAAAAAAATACCCAAGTAGAACAACCAACACAATAGTAAGAATATTAATGGAAAAAAGTTCGAAAGAAGAAAATAATTTTGAAGTAGGCTACCTACACTTTGAACTCTAAGCAAGTTCCTCTTGCAATTGGTCAATAAAAGCCCTTAATTTCAAGTCAAGGTCACAAGAAGTTTCATTTAATCAACCTAAGGATAAATATCTCTCATGAATTAATAAGTGAATCCCTTACAGCCCAAGGAGAGAGAGGAAAGTTAAGGGGAAAAATAGGTTTGGATTTTTTTCTAAAGCTGAATTTATTCTATTCATAGAAATTGTTGTAGTCCCTCAACTAAATTTTAGAATTCTATTAGCACTGTCAATGTTGAAATAAAACATATACATATTTACCCCACCTAAAGGCAAAAGAAACATTTCAAATCATGAGGAATAATTTGATTATTTTATAGGAAAGTTAGTCCATCCTCAAGGAGTTATCATAGGGTAATAAACCCAACAATAATGTGACTCAAGAGAGAAATAAGAGGAAAAAGAAAAGATAGCTATATAGGAAACATTACCCAAAATTCCAAGAAGGAAACAAACTAAAAAAAAAGAGGAAGAGATATTGATCAAGGAAAAATAGTTTAGAACCTACTGGTGTGTCCTAAACAAGGCTCATGTTAACCCTAAAACCCCTTATTAATCCAAAATATTTCAATTCATTATATTTTTATTGGTACATTATTACAAAGGCTAGAACATTTCATTATAATTGTACCCTTTGTCTCCTATATATATACCAAGAAGACATAGTCTCATGATCATCTCACCTTTTCTAATACAATGTATTCCTTGTAAAAGTAGACCCCCTTGCTTGAAGAGGACTATAATTGTTTCCTTATTATCATTTTTAGTTGCATGGTTAATAACATTTGGTATGAGAGCATATGAATATTGAGTTTTTTTTGCTTCAAATGTGTCATTGGGGAAGTTTTATTGTAATTTTTTTTAGGGAATATTAAGATGATAAAATTTTGAGATGATTGAGGACAAATTTTGAAGTAAACCTATTCAAAATTTATATCTTGGTTCTCCACAGTTTTATACATATACACTATGGAAGTTTGAGTTTTTGAATGGTCCTATAATCAATGTCAAACAACGTATCTGGGCATTTTGACTATAATTTTTTTTTTCTTAGGACACTTAAAATAGTGATTTTTTTAAATGATTGAGGTAATATCTTAGGGTGCAATTTTATATTCTATTTCACTAAAATTTTCGAGATATATCCCATGGAAGTTAGGATTTGTGAATAGTCTTGAAATTAGTTTCAAATGAGTGATCTTTTACTTTTTATATAACTTTTTGCTAGAGAAGTTTTCAACTATGAAATTTTCAAGTACCTAAGGATACTTACTAAGGTATCTCAAGTAAAAAAAATTAATTCATATTTGAATAATTTGACATGTGGCATATAATATAAGTTCACTCTTGGGAAGAGGCCACAAAGTAATAAGTTATGGAAATGTTGCCATAAATATCACTTGACATATCAAAATTTCATCAAACTTATGGAATTTTTGTGAAAACAAATCGAAGTAATATATGATGAAATTTTAAATTTATAAGGGATCAAATTTTAAAGATATATCAAGACAAAGTTCAACCATTTAGATAGTCTAGAAATTAGGGTTTTAAAAAGTATTTAACTTACAATTAACATGACATTTTGATTGAAAAATATATTTTTGGTGATTCAAAATTTTTGATAAAGTGGAAAAAGAGAGGCATTATTATTATATGCATGGATCCTAAGTGTGATTCAAAACTTACCTCACCACTTAGACCTACATAAATCTCATCCATTACTCATGAAAAAATATAATATTTAAACTCGTACTAGGTATCCAATTTGGACATTCAATTGTCACAACTACAAGGATTACTAAACAAATTGTAGAAGATTTTCTAGAGAGAAACAATTTATTGAGAATTCCTTTTTAAATTAATAACAACAAAAAATCTCAAATATGTAATAGAACACCATGTTTACCTTGGGAAAACCCCAAATTTGAGGAAAAACCTGGCTAACAGTTTCATTATATCCCTTGGCCAAACCTCGGCCAAGAAGACTAAGTGAGCCTCCACTACTCACTTCGAACCATTACAAAATAGTTCCCCCTAGCCTTTTAAAGGTTGCAATGCATGATATCCACATACACAAAACCACTATTTTTGACCTGGTAAAATTTGACTCTTTCCAAGTCAAGTTTTCCTAGAAATCCCCCCTTAAACCTTAACTTGGGGCTTCCTTAACCAAATCCATCCAAATGGGTGAAGTGATTAACCCTTTCTCACTCTAGCCATTACCCCCCTCAAAGTTTATATTCATGGTATTTGTTAATAAAAAATTCCTCTATCAACTATGATCTAGATTTATGCAGGAGCACACTAAAATACAAAAAAAAAAAAAAAAAAACATAAACGCGGAGATGCAACATAAAATATTCTTCATTTCATTAATATCAAATAACTAAAATAATCTTACAAACATAATGGAAATAAACTATCTCGGACAATGGTAGCTTATCTCTAAGAAGAGATGTGGGGGTTACATGCCTTTTAAATGTGTCACAATGTGGCTCAAGGGCCTTTTTATTATTTAACAACATGGGGAAAACCTAAAAACCAAAACAGTAACCCTAGGAGATGGAGCACCAAGAGTTTATCGGCCCCATTGGGATTAGTTGGGAAACCAACTTCATGGGGTCGTAACTAGGTCATATTATCTTCGTTTGGCACATCCAATATATCATCAGAAATATCCCTTCGAGTACTACAGGATATCCTATAGGCCCTTGCCTATGATTTGGGGCCTGATGCGGACCTCAAAAAACATTTTTTAGGGGGTCAAAAATGCCCTGAAAGTTTAGGACCCGAAAAATTGCTAAAAATAGTAAATGTTACTATAAACAAGGAAACTGATGAAACCGGATGGAGGTCTAGGTGGAATAGGTGGGTGGCCACCAATATCCACCTAGATCATTCCTCTCTCCTTAGGAATCAGTGTTCCCATTATGTGCAGATCCTCCATGTGGTGAGAAAATTTCTGTTGAATCTCATCCCTAGTGAACCACTTTCCCTAGTGAAGCATTAGGGGAATTTTGAGGTCTAAAATAGGCCTCCTAAGAAAAATGTACAACCAAAATAAAATTTATAGGAACTAATAGGATTCAATATGATGATGTAAACCATGGGGGATGATTCACCATTTTTTAGGTAAAAGGGTAAAAGATTAAAAAATAATAAAATAATAAATCTACTTTTTCAACTTGTATTTTCAACTTATCTCCCAAAGTTTTTACTCAAATTTCGAGTGGGAGTACTAGTTGGATGAAAAATTTAGTTCCTCATCCAAAGAGTGCCCATGTTGCATACTTTCAATGGACCCTACTACGTCAAAAATGAGAAATACATGAAAAATGTGATTGCAATAATGTTTTTCATGTATTTCTCATTTTTTGTGTAGTAGAGTCCATCGAAAGTATGCAACATGGGTACTCCTTGGATGAGGAATTAAATTTCACATCCAACGATTAATCCTACTTGAAATTTGAGTAAACAATTTGGGAGATAAGTTGAAATATGAGTTGAAAAGGTAGTTTTTTATTTTTTCCCTCTAAAATTTGATGATGTCACCAAATCTTATTTTATTATTTCCACTATTATTTTATAATTTCCTTAGGAGGCCCATTTTAGACCTAAAATTCCCCTAATGGATTTGTCCTGATTTGAAAACTTGATATAATTGGATCATCTACTGACAGGTGTTACTGATATGTTTGTCCATGATCCGATCAGTTTTGTCCTTTTCCATGAAGTCTAGGTTTAACTTTGTTTTTGTGATGAAGGCGGTCCACATTAAAAATTAGGTGTAGACCAAGGAATGGTGGAATACTAAGCTTGAAGGCATTGTCCCCTACATCGTTGGTGATGATATATGGCCCATAATGGAGCGGGCGAAGCTTGCGGTGGGGCCCAACGAGGCACTCCTTCTGCAAATGTAACCAAAATTTGTCGCCCACCTTGAACTTGTGTGGCACCAGATGTTGATCATGTCACTGTTTATACTTAGAATTTTATTTGTCCAATATGTCATGGACTTCTTGGAAAATGTGCTAAATGCACTCAAGGAAGTTGTTCGCCTTGTTGACTTCAAACTAGACATGAGATAAATCTACCTTAGTAGCTGCAAATGGTATGGCCACATCAATGGGACATAATGTTTGGAATCCCAAGCCCACTTGAAAGGGGGTGTGGCAAGTTGAGTTGTGGAGAGCTCGGTTATAGTTGTGATGGAAAAAGGGGAGGATTTCATCCCCTGTGTGTGGATTCTTCAAGTTGTACATGCACATAATGTGTATGATCATCGTATTGATGACCTCTATTTGGCCATCAGTTTGGGGGTGGAAAGTTTTGGACTTAGTGAGCTTGGTGTCCAATATTGACCAAAGACTTGACATAAATGTACTGAGGAACCTGTTGTCCCAATCTAAGATAATGGACTATGGGATCCCAAAGTGTACCCACACTCACTCAAATAAGAGTTTAGTAGTGTATTTTATTTTGATATTCTTCTTGCAGACCGCCATAATGGCCATCGTAGAGAATCTGTCAATGACCACAAAAATGCAGTCGTTGCCATGCTTTGTAGAAGGAAGGACCGACATGTAATCCATGGAGATGGATTCCCACAACTGACTAGGGGTAGGAAATGAAGTATATAGGCCTTAATTTTTGATGGTATGTTTGGAAATGGTGCAGGCAATGCAGGATCTGATGTACTTCCCGACATCATATTGAAGGCTCGGCCAATAGAAATACTTCTGCAGTACTGCCACTGTTTTCTCGACCCCAAAATGTCTAGCAACCTGACTATAGTTTGATTCCAAAATCATCTTGGAATTCTCACTTAAAGGAATACAAAGGTGTCCCAGGTGGAATAACAATGCATCCTAGAGGTGAAAATCTGGAACTTGCTTGCCATCTAGGAGCGTATGTTATGTGTTGCCGAATTCTCGAGCACTTTTATAGAGATGCGACCAACCCGAAGTTTTGTGCCCACAAGAATCGAGCACAGTGGTCAATGCTACGATTGGCAGTCTGCAACATTATTATTGTTGCCCTTTTTGTACCTGATGTTCAAATGGAATTGCTGCAGATATCTGGACCATTTATGATGGTGATCGTTCTACAACTTCCCTTGTGTTTGTATGAAATACAGGGTTCAGTGATCTATGTGGATGATTGTTTCCTTCCCCAAAACGTAATGCTTCCATTGTTGGTAGGCATGCAAAATGGAATACATCTCTTTGTCATAGGTGGAATACTTTCAGACTGTGTCTGAAATTTTATCACTGTGATATTCCACTGGATTCCCCTGTTGAGTAAGTATTTCCACAATAGCATAGTCAGAGGTATTAGTATCAATCTCAAATGGTTGCTACAAGTCTAGTAATGTGAGCACTAGTGGCATAGTAGAGGCGATGCTTCAACTCTATGAACTCCTTCTATTGAGATTCAGACCAAATATGTTTTGCTTTAGCTCCTCCCTTGGTGACTTGACTTAAAGGCAAAGTGATATAAGATAATCCCAACTCGAAACTGTAGTAGAAATTGGCAAGAACCAAAAAGCTACAGAGGTCTATTAGAGTGGTTGGGGTTGGCCAATCTCGAATAACCTAGATCTTGGATGAGTCCACATGCACCCCATTCTCATCAATAATTTACCCTAGATATTGAACCTGGGTCATGCCAAAAGTGCATTTCTCTGAATTGGCACACATTTTTTGTTGTTGCAATGTTTGGAGGACCTGTCGAATGTGGTGGAGGTGCTCTTCCCAACTCTCGTTGAATATCAAGATGTCATCTAAATACACCACCACGAATAAGTTAGTGAATGGTCGCAAAATGTTATCAATCATCCTCATGAAGGTTGCAGCAGCATTCTTCAACCTGAAACGCATGACCAGCCATTCAAAAAGGCTCTCCTTGGCCTTGAAGGTAGTCTTCCACACATCAGATGGTTCAATTGGTACCTACTGATACCTGGAATTCAAGTGAATATTGTTGAAATATTTCCCCCCCTTGAGTTGGTCTAGAAGGTCATCAATTCATTAGATCGGATAATGATCTTGTTTAGCGTCCTATAAAAAATACCTAGTCCCCAAGTCCCATCCTTCTTCTGCACCAATATGATCAGACTCCCACAAGGCGATGAACTCGACTAGATGTGACCTTTCTACAACAGCTCCTAAATTTGACTCTTTATTTCATCACTCTACAGAACATATCGCCAATAGATTGGTCCATTGGGTATCGACGCACCAGGGGTCTGATCGATTGAGTGCTTGACCCGACAGTGTAGAGGCAGCCTTGCAAGGGATGTGAAGACATCCCTGTACTCCTTCACGAACTTGTCCATATGTTATTTTCATACGGAGGATCCCTGTCTGGAGGTTTTGGCCATAGTCTTCTTCTTTCCATGAGGGTGGATCATAAGGAAAAAAAATCCTGGCTTGGGAAATGAGCTTATTAAATTTCTTCGCAATGATAAAAGAGATGGAAATAGCCAATGCTACCTCCAATATCCTGTACAAATTATTACCAAAATTAACAATAACAACGTGAGGCTGAGACTCATACACAAAATTTCTCTTCCACAAGTATGGTTGGCCTAATAATACATCACAAACTTCAAGAGGATAAAAATCACATAATACCTCATCCGTGAAGGGCTTGATGTTGCAGGGAAGGCACATTTTTGGTTGACGCGGAGATCTCGTCCTTGGTGAAGCCACCCTATGGTGTACAGCTATGGGTTTTTTGTGATCGGAAGGCCAAGCTGCTTCATGAACTATGCTGAAATGAGGTTATTTTGGCTCCCGCTATCGACAATGAACTACAACGCAGAACCCTTCACCCACATCTGCAAATGGAAAATATTCTCACCCTCCTTTGGATCATTGAGTTCTTCCTTCTGGATCTTGGTGGTTGTTGTGGAGGTAAATCCCCTCTGTGGAAAGAGGCGATCCCTACTAGCCCAGATCGAGTCTAGCAACAATCATTCACGCTATAGTGCAGGTTCCTAATTGCAATAAACCGACTAGCGATGAAGGCTTACATGGAATCCAATGTTGTTTCTTGTAGAAGAGGTGGTGCTCCCGTTCCTTAGCTCTGGCAGATCACGATCCCCACGATCTCCGTGATGGGACACCTGCACACGCGAGAAACAAAACAAACGCAAGCGTAAAATCCAATAGATGCAACTATATGTCAGTCAGAAAGGACATAACTCATCGTTATAAATAACAACAAGAGTGGAACCATAACCAATAGTCGTTCATTAATAATCAATCAAAGGAAAATTACAACCATAGTTCTGACACTGAATTATCCTTCGGTGGGTCGCCAACAGAACACGTCTCGAAAATCCTATCAAGGATGGGACAAACCTCTCTCTTCGGATCTTGATGATAGTCTCCTTGCTTGAAATTGGCCTTAAGGGAATTATGGAGGCTCTTGCAGCATAAGGCTCTTGGAAATTTGGGAACTTGAAGACTACCTTGCAATGGAGATGAGCAAGATTTTATAGATGGAGGAAGGGGAGTTGGGATCCCTATAATCATGGGATTGGCCCTATCATCAAGGAAGCTTCCATGAGAGGTGGAAAACCATTTCCTCTCTATGGAAATCCGTAGCCAAACCTCCCAACTCAAGATAGATATCAGTTCCTGGATCAGTTAGGACGAAACTTCCGCCATTTATTTTCTTAAAAAATTTCTTAAATTGGCTGGCGCGAGTGCGACTCTGGGACAGAGTGCCAACTGGTGCGACCTCTTTGAAGTATTTTCCCCATTGGCGCGGGTACTGAACTACCTACTCGTGCCAATGCAAAAAGGGCCATTTTTAGGGTTTTTCACAAGGAAATGTCTTCAGGGAAATGAAAGCTCTTGTTCAGAGGGATGTCATGAAATGAGTCCTCCAATGTGCGGGACGAGGATTGCAGGGATGGTGACAAATTACTGTGTAACAATGGTGTAAACATTGGCACTGGGCTTTGCATTGATAATCTAATTCCCTTTTTCATTCCCCTTTTCAAGTTATGACTCATAGTTGGAGCATGAATCCAATTCAGAAGCCTTTAGCTCAGCCACCAGTGACTTCTTGGCCCGACACTCACTTGTGTTGTGAGTGGAGCTCTTATGGAACTCGCACCAATTTCCTATGTCCTTAATTGGATTCGTGGTGTCATTATTTTCTTGCAGCTTCAACGAGTTGTCCTGGGTTGCCCTGCCTTGGCCTTGTCCTTTGTTCTGTAGGTTGGGGGCACCTTTTCCTAGCTTCTGATTTGCATATCCAAAGTCTCACTTCTTCTGTTTGAATTTATTCTCAATCTTGGCAGCATACTGGTATGTTTCACCAAGTGAGGAGATGTTGAGGAACCCCATTTCCTCTTGGATGTATCTATGTAGACAATTGCAGTACTTAAGCACAAAAATTTTCTCCAAATATTTGATACCCAACTTTGTGTGCAGGGTATGGAACATATTCGTCAGCTCATGCACATCTTGATCCCTTTGTTCCCCAATTGTACTCCATTGTATGTACTTGTCCTCATAGCTCCCCACAGGGTTATATTGTTCCTTGATGGCATCTCAGAAATAATTCCAAGTGGGTGTGACCAAGAACAGGGAGGATTCCCCCTCATTGTTTTTCTCACAGTAGGTTTCCCACTAGTCCTTGACTCTGGGTGGCGACTTTGAGGAGTGAAAAAGTAATATTTTTCTGATTGGAAAAGTCATGAAGCAAAAAATATCCTTCTAACAGATTCGGCCATCTATCTATGAAATCTACATCTATTTAACCCTTAAACATGGGAATGTCGAAGTTGACTTGTACCTTAAAAGGAATGGCACCTCCAGAGTGGTTGCTGGATGAATATGTGTCACTGATGGGTAGCCATAAAATAATTTGGGAAGAGTTATCCATCATCACATTCCTCTAGTTCTTGAGGGCCTCCTCAAGAAATATTTTGATATTATCTCTTTCTCCCTCATATTTTTTTTCCTCCACCATAGGAGGTTGTCAGGGTTTGTAAGACTAACCTTGTATAGGTTCAACTAGATCAAGTCCCAACTCCTTATACTTGATCACTTTGGGAACATGCAAATAAAGATTTAGAAAGAGAAGACCGCTTTGATACCGCTGATCCGGATTTATTAGGAACACAATAAAAGATAGAAATAAACATAAATGTAGGGATGTAACATAAAATATACTACATTTCATTAATATCAAATAACTTAAATAATCTTACAAACATAATGTAACTAAAGTAGCTCGAGCGATGGTAGCTTATCTCTAAGAAGAGATGTGGCAGCTACATGTCTCTAAATTGTGCTACAATGAGGCTCAAGGGCCTTTTTATTATTGACCAACATGGGAAAACCATAAAAAATCGAAACCCTAACCCCATAAGATGGAACGCCAAGATTTTGTGGGCCCCATTGGTGTTAGTTGGCTAGCCAACTTCCCGGGTCGTAACTTGGTCATATTAGCTTTGTTTAGCGCATAGGATATATCATCAAAAATATGTCTTTGAGTAATACAGGATTTTCCACATGCCCTTTCCTATGGCAATGGACCTCCTGCAGACCTCCAAAAAAATGTCGTTTAGGGGGTCAAAACTGCGCTGGAAGTTTAGGACCCGAAAAACTGTTAAAAATAGTAAATGCTGCCATAAAAAAGGAAACCGAATATAGTTCTATGTGGAATAGGTGGGTGGCCACCAATATCCATCTGGATCATTCCTCCCTCCTTATAAATCAATGGTCCCCATTGTGTGTAGAGCCTCCATGAGGTGAGGAATTTTTTGTTGAATATGGTCCCTGGTGAACCACTTTCCCTGGTGAAGGAGTTGGCCTGATTTGACAACTCGATATTGTTGGATCCTATATTTTTGGGCGTTCTTGATCTCTATTTCCATGATTCGATCAACTGTGGCCTGTTCCATGTAGTCTATGTTTAACTTTGTTGGTGTAAGTTTTTCTGCAATTTCAGATGTGTCCAATGATGGTGGAAAGTAGGGTCGAAGGGGGTCCACATTGAAAAATGGATGCAAACCAAGGAATGGTGGAATACTGAGCTCAAAGGAATTTCGCCCTACAGCCTTGGTGATGATATATGGCCCATATCAGAGCGGGCTAAGCTTGTGGTGGGGCCCATTGAGGAAATCCTTCTGCAAATGTAGAAAAAATTTGTCGCCCACCTAGAACTTGTGTGGCACCTAATGCTGATCATGTCACTTCTTGTACTTAGCATTGACTCTATCCAATATGTCATGGAACTGTTAGAAAATGTGTTGAATTCACTCAAATAATTTTTTCTCCTTTTTGGCTTCATACTGGACATGAGACGAATCCACCTAAGTACTTGCAAATGGTATGACCACATTAATGGGACATAGTGGCTCAAATCCCAAGCCCACGTGAAAGGGGTTGTGGATAGTTGAGTTATGGAGAGATTGGTTATAGTTGTGTTGGACATAGGGGAGGCTTTCAACCCATGTGTGTGGATGCTTCGATTTTTACATTCACATAATGTATACAATCATCCTGTTGACAACCTCTATTTGGCCATCTGTTTGGGGTGGAAAGATATGGACTTAGTGAGATTGGTGTCCAGCATTGACCAGAGACTTGACCAAAATGTACTGAGGAACTTGCTGTCTCGATCTAAGATAATGGACAGTAGGATCCCAAAGTGAACCCACACTCGCTCAAAGAAGAGTTTAGTAGTGGATTATGATGTGATATTCTTCTTGCAGACTGCCATAATGGTCATCTTATATAATCTGTTGACGACCACAAAAATGCAATCGTTGCCATACTTGGTAGAAGGAAGGCCCGACATGTATTCCATGGAGATGGATTCCCATGACCAACTAGGGATATGCAGTGGAGTATATAGGCCTTTCTTCTTGATGGTCGGTTGGGAAATGGCACAGGCAGTGCAGGATCTTATGTACTTCCCAACATCATGTCGAAGGTTCATCCAATAGAAATACTTACGTAGTATTGCCATTTTTTTCTCGGCCCTGAAATGTCAAATAATATGATTGTTGTGCGCTTCCTAAATAATCTTGGCATGCTCGCTTGAAGGAACACAGAGGTATCCTAGGTGGCATAATAGTGCATCCTAGAGTTGAAAATTTGCAACTTGCTTACCCTCCAAGAGTGTCTGGTATGTGTTGCCGAAATCTGGATGACTTTTGTATAGATGCGGCCAACCCGAAGTCTCGTGCCCACAAGAGTTGAGAATAGTGGTTAATTCCATGATCGACGATGGACTGAGGTAGTCTGAAACATTATTGGTGTTTCCCTTCTTGTACTCTATGTTCAAGTGGAACTGTTGCAGATATGTGGACCATTTCTAAGGGCGATCGTTCTACAACTTCCCTTGTGTCTGTATGAACTGCAAGGGTCGATGATCTGTGTGGATGATTGTTTCCTTCCATGCCAAAATGTAATGCTTCCATTTTCAACAATCCTTCACAATGGAATACATCTCCTTGTCATAGGTGGGATACTTCCAGATTATGTCTGAAAGTGTCTCATAGGGATATACCACTAGATGCCCTTGTTTAGTAAGTACTTCCCCAATAGCATAGTCAGAGGCATATGTCACAATCTCAAATGGTTGCTGCAAGTCTGGTAATGTGAGCATTGGTGTAGAGCAGAGATGATGCTTCAACTCTGCGAATGCATTATGTTGAGATTCATACCAAAATAATTTATCTTTCGCTCCTCCCTTGGTGACTTGACTTAAAGGCCAAGTGATATGAGAGAATCCCAACATGAACATGTAGTAGAAATTGGCAAGACCCAGAAAGATATAGAGCTCTGTTAGAGTGGTTGGAGCTGAACACTCTCGAATAACCTGTATCTTGCCTCGGTCCACATGCAACCCTTCTCATGAATAATGTACCCCAAATATTGAACCTGGGTCATGCCAAAACTTCATTTCTCCAAATTGGCACACAACTTCTATTGTCATAGTGTTTAGAGGACCTGTTGAATGTGGTGGAGGTTCTCTTCCCAACTCTAGTTGAATAACATGATGTCATCCGAATACACCACCATGAATGAGTTAGTGAATTTTCACAACATGTAATTTATCATCCTCATGAAGGTTGCAGGAGCATTTGTTGACCCAAAAGGCATGACCAGCCATTCAAAAAGGCCCTCCTTGGCTTTAAGCATGGTCTTCCACACATCGAAGGGTTCGATTGGTACCCAGTGATACCCGGACATCAAGTCAATATTGTTGAAATAGTTGGCCCCCTTGATTTGGTCCTAAAGGTCATCAATCCATGGGATCAGATATCTATTTTGGACAGTGATCTTGTTTAGCGCCCAATAGTCAATACAGAGTTTCCAAGTCCCATCCTTCATCTGCACCAACACGAACGGGCTCCCACAAGGCAATGAACTCGGCCAGATGTGACCTTTTTGTAGCAAATCTTGAATATACCTCTTTATTTCGTTGTCCTCCATAATAGAGTGCTAATAGAATGGTACATTGGGTAGTGGCATGCCTGGGGTCAAATCGATGGATTGACCTAACAGTGCAGAGGCACCCCTGCAAGTGAGGTGAAGATGTACCTGTACTCCTCCTCTACCTTGTCAATTTGTTGTTTTCGTGCATAGGAGCCCTGTCTGGACGTTGTTTCCATAGTCTTCTTCATACCCTAAGGTCATATCATAAGGAAAAATAATTTCCCGGTTTTGGAAATGAGCTTTCTATATTACTTTGTAGTGATCAAAGAGATGGTGATAGGCGGTGCTACCTATGGTATCCTACACAAATTATTACATAAAAAGTAACAATAACAATTGTGGGGTCGAGATGCATACACATCATGTTGCTTCCACAAGTATGGTTGGCCTAATAATACATCAAAAACTTCTTGAGGAGAAACATCATATAATACGCAATCCGTGAAGGACTTGATGTTGTAGGCAAGGTGACATTGTTCGCTAATGCAGAGATCCTGTCCTTGGTGAAGCCACCTAATGGTTATGCCCATGAGTGTGTTCTGATCGGCAGTCCCAACCACTTCACGACTTCTGTAGAAATGAGGTTCTTTTGGCTCCAACTGTTGACAATGAACTGCAGTGAGGAACCCTTCACCCACATCTGGGAATGGAAGAGGCATTCCTCCTCCTCTGGATCTTCGATTTCTTCCTTTTGGATCTTGGTGGTGGAAATAGTAGCACTAGGCTCTGCATTGATAATTTGCTTTCCTTTGTCATTCCCCTTGTCATGTTGTGACTCAGAGTCAAAACATGCATATGATTCAAAATCTTTCAGCTCGGCCACCAGTGACTGCTTGGCCTGACACTCACTTGTGTTGTGAGTGGAGCTCTTATGGAACTCACACCACATTTCTGTGTCCTTATTTGGCTTCGTGGTGTTGTTCTTCTCTTACGACTTCGACAGGTTGTATCGGGATACCCTTCCTTGGCCTTGTCCTTTTTTATGCGGTTTGGGGGCGTCTTTTCCTTGCTTCTGATTCACAGATCCAAAGTCTCTCTTCTTCTATTTGAATTTTTTATCAATCTTGGCAGCATATCAGTATGTTGCACCAAGCGAGGAGATGTTGAGCAACTCCATTCCATCCTGGATGTATCTATGCAGACAATTGCGGTACTTAAGCACCAAATGTTTCTCCAAATCTTTGATACTAAAATTTTTGGGTATGGTATGGAATAGATTCGTCGGCTCATGCACATCTTGATCCCTTTGCTGCAGCAACGTAGTCCATAGTATGCACTTGTACTCATAGCTCCCCACAGGGTAGTATTTTTCCTTGATGGCGTCTCAGAAATAATTCCAAGTGGGTGTGGCCGAGATCAATGAGGATTCCCATTTTTCCTTTTGCTCACAGTAGGTTTCCCACCAGTCCTTGACATGTGGGGCGACTTTTAGGAGTGAAAAATTAATCATGTCCCGATTGGAAAAGTCATGAAACAAAAAATATCCTTCTAATAGATTCAACCATATATCTACAATTTCTACATATATTTGGCCCTCAAAAAATGGGAATTTTTAAGTTAAACTATACCTTAAAAGGAGTGGCGCCTCCAAAGTGGTTGTCGGATGAAGATGTGTCGCCAGTGTGTAGTCATTGAAGGATTTGGGCAAAGTTGTCCATCATCGAGTTCCTCTATTTCTTGAGGGCCTCCTCGAGCAATATTTTGATAGGATCTCCTGCTCCCTCATCTTTCTCTTTCTCCGTCATGGGAGGCCTTCAGGTTTTATGAGGCTGATCTTGCAAAGGTTCAACTAGATCGAGCCCTAACTCCTTATACCCCGATCTCATTGGGAACATGAAAATAAAGATCGAGAAAGAGAAAATCACTCTGATACCACTGATCCAAATTTATGCAGGAATGTAATAAAATATAGAAATAAACATAAACGTAGAGATGCAACATAAAATGTAATTTATTTCATTAATATCAAATAACTAAAATAAGCTTATAGACAGAATGGAAATAAACTAGCTCTCGGACGATGGTAGCTTATCTCTAAGAAGAGATGTGGAGGCTACATGCCTCTTAACTATGTTACAATTAGGCTCAAGGGCCATTTTATTTTTTAAAAACACAAGAAAACCCAATAAAACCAAAACCCTAACCCCATGAGATGGAACACCAAGAGCTTTTGGGGCCCGTTGGGGTTAGTTGGGCAGCCAACTTCTCGGGGTCATCACTTGGTCATATTATCTCTGTTTGGTGCATATAATATATCGTCGAAAATATCTCTCTGAGTAATACAAGATTTTACACAAGCCCCTACCTATGGTTGCGGACCTATTGTGGACTTCAAAAAATTGTCTTTTAGAGGGTAAAAACTACTTTGTAAGTTTAGGACTCGAAAAACTGCTAAAAATAGTAAATGCTGCTATAAAAAAGGAAATTGATGAAACTGACTAGAGGTATAGGTGGAATAGGTGGGTGATGACCAATATCCACTTGGATCATTCCTCCCTCATTAGGAAGAAATGGTCCCCATTGTGTGTAGATCCTACATGAGTTGAGGAAATTTATGTTGAATCTAGTCCCTGGTGAACCACTTGCCCTAGTGAAGGATGTGGCATGCTTTGAAAACTCGATATAGCTGAATCCTATGCTGGAAGGTGTTCTTGATCTTTGTGTCCATGATTCAATCAGTTGTGGCATGTTCCATGCAGTCTCTATTTAACTTTGTTGGTGTGAGTTGTTATGCAATGTCGGATGTGTCCAACAATGGTGGAAAGTAGGGCCAAAGGTGGTCCATATTGAACATTGGGTACATACCAAGGAATGGTGGAATAGTGAGCTCTGAGTAATTGTACCCTACAACCTTGGTGATGATTTATGGCCCATATCAGAGCGGGAGAAGCTCGCGGTGGGGCCCAGTGAGGTGCTCCTTCTATGAATGTAACCAAAATTTGTTGCCCACCTGGAACTTGTGTGGCATATGATGTTGATCATTTCACTGCTTGTACTTAGCATTGGCTCTGTCCAATATATCATGGAGTTTTTGGTGAATGTGTTGAATGTGCTCAATGAAGTTGTTCACCTTCTCGGCTTCATACTAGACATGAGCCAAATGTTCTTGAGTAGCTGCAAATGGTATGGACACATCAATGGGACATAGTGGCTAGAATCCCAATCCCACCTCAAAGGGGTTGTGGCAAGTTGAGTTGTGGAGAGAATGATTATATTTGTGTTGGACATAGGGAGGCTTTCATCCCATGTGTGTGGATGCTTCTATCTGTACATCCGCAGAATGTGTATGATCATGCTATTGACGACCTCTGTTTGGCCATCAATTTGGGGATGGAAAGTTATGGACTTAGTGAGCTTGGTGTTCAACATCAATCAGAGACTTGACCAAAATGAAATGAGGAACCTGTTGTCTCGATCTGAGATAATAGACTGTGGGATCCCAAAGTGTACCCACACTCACTCAAAGAAGAGTTAGAAAGGGCTTATGTTGTGATATTCTCCTTGTAGGCCACCATAATGACCATCTTAGAGAATCTGTCGACGACCACAAAAACATAGTTGGTTCCATGCTTGGTAGAAGTAAGGCCTGCCATGTAATCCGTGGAGATGGATTCCCACGACCAACTAGG